>CAMXCT020005779.1:828823-1128823 GCA_947184155.2 Cladocopium goreaui
TTCAGGCTGGAAGAGAGATAAGTTCAGAAAACTTCTGAACTTAACATATTTTAAATTAAATTATAATTATGCTAAGTTCAGAAATTTTCTGAACTTAACTAGGTTTAGTTCAGACTACTAGGCAGATAAGTTCAGAAGATTTCCAAAAACTTAGCTAAGTTTAGTTTAGACTGTGGGGGACATAAATTCAGATTTTTTTTGAACTTCACTAGGTTTAGTTCAGATTAAGATAGAAATAAATTCAAAAAAATAAAGTTTAATTCAAATTAGTATCAGTATAAGTTCAAATTGTTTTTCTTCACTTAACTGGGTTTAGTTAGGCTAGAATATAGATAAATTCAGAAAAACAATTTCTGAACCTATATATGTTGAATTCCAACTGCAAAATACAGCTTTTTTTAATCTTATACATATAAATACATACAAATTATTATAACTAAACATTTTCTGAAACTATGATTCTTTGACTCATTTAATTAAATTTAATTGATCAATATTTATATTTTGTAACTTTTCGAATCTGATATGTGAATCAAATTATTAAGTTGTAGCTTTATTTATTGTATTTTATATTTTCTTGAAAACACAATAAATTTGGAAAATAAAATAAACCTACACTGAATATGAATATTTTTTATAATTGTTTTTTATAATCAATTTGATATTTTTCTTTAAAATTCAATACTAACATGTCATGTTACAAAAAAAAAGGTTGGAAACAACACAATCAATAGTTGCATCTATTGATTGTTGATATTATGCTGTATGCATTTAACAAAATGCTGTGTTGTTTTCAATGCATATGTTCCAAATGAGTTGTTACAACGTAAGAAAACACATTTGTTTATTCAGATACAAATCGATGTGAAATACATGTGCACCCATGCCATTGCAAGATACATTACAAGATTTGTTTGGCGACAGCCGTCATCGCGATTTGCTCTGCTGCATCCAGCCACTTTGGCAGCTTGTGTTGGTGCAACGTGGTTTCATTTGGAAAGCGACGGCTCGTACCTCTGCTTGCGTTGAAAAATGCCTGCGTCTAATGAGGCTGGCTGCTGTGTGCTACAAGTTGAAGCTAGTTCAGGTCTAAAAGTATTTCAGCATATGGCAAAATAATCTCTTTGCCTGGAACTGACTTAAGAGGAAGGGTCTTGTGCTGCAGCTCGTGATATGTGCATGTCATGGATTGTGCTCGCGACAGCCGTGGTTATCATGGATTGCAACATAATGTGTGTGGATGCACTAGTTGCAGGAAGACTGCAGGAAAACATATAGAATCAAATTCTCCAGCTTCATGATTGCACTTGTCATGATTCATGTTTGGTTGCTGAGGTTTCCTTTCCACAGCTCAAATGATACCGCGAAAGTGGTTATCTACATGCTTTCTTCCTAGCATTTCCTCATTTCCGAACAGTTATAACAGTTACAAAATGAGACAAAAAACAATTATAACAGTTACAAAAACAGTTATACCAGTTACAAGTAAGACTTATAACTGGTCAGATCACGACTTATAACTGTTAAAATAACTGTTATAAGTAGCTTATAACTGTTACTTATAACTGTAAGTAGCAGTTCAGTTATAACTGTAAAAGGCCTTAACTGTATATTATAAGCGGATACCATAAAACCAAATATGGTGTGTTGCATAGTGGTTTGCTAAGAACTGCGTCCGATACAAACTACATTCTACCAGCAAATTTCCAGAATCGGCCCAATTATTAGTTTCTCTTAAAATTAGTTTTTCACCCCAACCCCAATAAGATCACCTTGTACATTGGCTGCCAAATGATCAGTTTAATACGTAAATCATGGAAGTAAATGGGGCATTCTCCATAGCTATTTTAATTTATGGAAGGGTATATCCATTAATATCCCAGTATTATCCCATCATCCCCCCATTATCATACATATTGAACCATATGAATATCAAACCATTTCAGACCCAAAAACATAATGCCTGCAACCCTCAATAAATGCTGATTTGGAAGTTGCGATTATGCCCATTATGTCCACGGAAGTGGGAACATTTTGCTGAAGTAAACTCTTGAACTATGGTGAAACGTTTTTTCTGGTACATGGTGGGCATTCACCGCCTGCTCCCGGCAGCGAGGGGAAAATGATGTCTCCTAACCTCAGGTAGCGCACAGATTCATGGGGGCATCCTGATACCATGGGGTCCCTCATTGACCATCTGGTCATCGTTTACAGAGCTATGAATGCCATATAATGCCATGGAAAAGCAATAGTGTTTATTTCCATTATCAAAGGGTAGAGGCCATCCTGATTTGGCAATTTGGTATGATTTGGTTCCATGACGTTCCATGTCAAAAAAAATGTATCAAATTAATCTCAATTGCACAGAACTGAGGTTGGCAAGCCTCAAAAATATCAGTCACATGCTCGTTTTAGCCTCGTGAAGTTGGCACAGGACATCTCCAGATTTAATGGTCAAACCTATATATAAACAATGGGCATTCAGCGAATCGACATGAAGGTGACCATCCCAAAGATAAGTTTTTTTTTCCAAAAAAATGATTGATCTGATTATTAGCGTCACCTTCAGGATGTTTATCTTATCTGATCTGATCTGATTATTAGCGTCTTGGCGGTTAATAAACCCTTTCGGGATCTGCCATGCCATGGCCCAACAGCCGAATCCCCCAATATTCAACACCCCCTCAATGGTCCCAAATATGTGTCCATCCCCTGCTGAACCAGGGTTTCCTAGGGATGTTTGACGGGTTCTTTTTTTTGTTCACCTCTGATGTTCCAACTCTCCACTCCACCTTCAGTGGCCAAAGAGGTAAAGGCTGCGCACCACACTTCCAAAAGTGGGGCCTGATTTGAACTGCCAAATCCCAGAGGCCTGTAGCAGAGCCACCAATCCACATCTCGAGACGCCATCAATCATTCCTCAAGCCGGCCCTTGGGTCCTCCAAGTCTTCCTTCTCAATCTGTTTGCATTGAGGAACCTGGTCTTGCTGCGCTCATCCATGAATTCCACCAATGGTCTCTTTCGCTTGATGAGCTCTTCAGCGTCACTTTCACTCATCTCGCAGAGAACCACCAAAAAAAAGGCCAGTGCCATGGTAGGAGCCCGATGCTGGCCGCGTTTTTGCAGTGGATAAAAATGGGGTGGCCACCCTCCAAGAACTCTTTAGCTCGGACCAGCTAAAGTTTACACATCTCTTTTAAACGTCCGAGCTAAAGGGATGTTTGATGGGTTCGAAATCGCTACCGACTGACAATGAATACTGATACCATCCATTGGCCATTGGTGCTGAGTACATCCCACCCTTGTGCATGGACTCCCGGCACAATAGAATCTCCCCGTCAAAACAAAAACAAACCTATCTGCTACCGCTCATTCGCAAAGTTCATAATACAAAATCACCGAAATGCCACTTAGATTTCGCCAAATCATATTGAACATTGAACATATATTGAACATATTAAATATATATATATACAGTATATATCTTGAACACATGTCCATTATCACCTGCCTCACTCGACCCCTGTCGCTCCAAACGTCCCAGCAACTCATCCTCCATCGCCGTTGCCGTTGGCGCGGTCTTCGGCGCGGAGCTCGTGGAGAGCTTCAAGGCCTGGATGTCGATCTCCGGGGCCGCAGAGCCCAAGGGATCTTCGACCTCTGCCGCCGCCTTGGACAGTATGGGCCATGGGATGCTGGGTTCAGGTGCTTCCAAATGCTGGGTTTGTCACTGAACAACGAGTTATGAAGGTATATATAGATAGATAGATAGATAGATAGATAGATAGATATATATATATATATTATACGTATAATATAGATATAGAAATATATACCTGGAACCTCCAGGTGATGTATAATTTCTGACCCTAATGGAATATCATGACTTTCAGATTGTGGCCGGATTCTGATGCCAGGGTCGTTTCTTCTATTTTCATGGTTTCTAGCTTCATTATAAATATGACTCCCAAGGATTTACCACTTCCCACTCAGGCCCACAACTGCGCTGCGCTGAAGAGTGGATCAATCAACATGGGTGAACATGAAGCAACAGAAGTCACACAAAATTAGGGGCTTTCCACATGGCTTCCATTGGGATACATCTATAGTGATCTTGCCCAATTTCAACTAGTAAGGAGCAAACTGAAAGCATAAACAGTGGTTCCTGCTCTCCATTTTTTCATGTCAACTGCCACGCCATTTGGTGTCTGCTGCGGCCGGGCCCTCTGCAAACAGTGGATTAGGTGGAGTGGTCGGGACAGGTTGCGGGGTCCAACTGCATGATGTTTTGGAACCACACATGCAAAAAATATCGAAAAGTGCTGGTGACCATGGATCCCCTCTTTTTCCTCCACCACTTCCATAGCTACCATTCTTGTTTGGAGGTGAGATGAGCCGTGCGGCAGCAAACTTCTCCTCTTTGACTCAGGCCACCCTTCCATGTTTGCGGCCCTCCAGGGGAGATTAAGGGCCAGATGTTTCACTCTGGCATCTCCTTGTTTCATTCTAGCTCATCATTTGATTCTACGCACACTACAAACTCATCATCTCAGTTGTGGTCATGGCTGACCCTTTCGGAATTCATGGGTACATCGGACACCCTGGATCTAAAAACAAATGTTGAGAATACTTTCAGAACCTTGGTATGGCTGCAGCCATAACTCTCCATGTGCGTATATCAGTGCATCGAACATCTTATGAAAACCGAAAGCTGTCACCCTTTACGCAGTTGTGATTCCCTATGAAACCAACAAATTGTATGTGGAACCATCCTTGATGATAACAAAAAAATGATTGACATCTTCTTTCATTCTGTGCCTCTAGCCATGCCTCCCCATTCCTATGATGATGAGAAGGATGACGTGGTACTCGATCCCAAGTCACTTGCTGGGATCTTGGATTCGTCTGACTACATCAGAGCTCGCCTGCGGTTCAAGGAGGAGGGGAGGCTTCTTCGGTGGCCAAAGGGCAAAGATGGGCAGGTGCTAGTGGGAAGCATTACTATGGTTTCCGTTGCCCACAACGTGAAGGCACTCACCTTGTTGGCTAAGTATTGGTGCCCACAAGCCAAACTCAAAAAGAATGTCATTGAAGGACCTGACATTGAGCTTGTGAGAAAGGAGGCCAGGTTCGAACAAAATCCAATTACCATCAATATATACAAAGCACAAGATAATTCTTAAGTTGTTCTTTGTGGGTTAATATGACCATTCAAATTTGCTACAGCCTTTGACTTCCCTATTGCATCATTCTTGGTTCCAAGTGTTCCGGGATTTGGGGTATGAATTGGGCTTAAAACAGTTGTGGAAGGTCCTGTTGCTTCAAGTAGGTAAGAAGTTCGCATGTCAAGCTGAGAACCATCAGTCCTCCATATGTGTTTGTTTATCATCATCCCTGCCAGGTGTTCCAATTGAAGTCTGCAGCAAAGTTTCCCTTGAACCCGGCATTGCTACAAGTAGATTCGTGGGGGCTGAAAAAGCTTTTCTCATATGCGGGTCGCAAAGCCGGTTTCTGGAAGAACGGGAAGAGCCCTAAGCGACGGGAAACTTGGGATGGTACGTTATTTACCACATTTCTTTGATATGTGAAACTTTCAACATCTAATATATAATTTGGGGAATTGTCATCTGGGTGGGTTTACACCTCTTGTTCCATTCTTACTGGTTCAGCCTTGCCACACATGTAAAAGCCCAATAAGGTATGTTTTGTGTTGTTCTGGGGCTTTAGTTTTTGTTACCCAAAATTTCAACAATAAGGATCCAGTGGTGGAGGAATTCTACTCAGAGCTTTTTAAGCACTGGCGTTTGAAGAAGGGAGTGAACATTCCCTGCGTAGAGATTGACGATGACAAGGATGATCCCAATTTTGATCTTGATGCCTTGTTCGAGGTGAAGGCTGAGCCAGGGGAAGAGTTATCAGATGACGACAGTGATGTGGAACTCACAGACCAGCAGGACCCCTACATGGCTGTGATGGATTTGACCGAGAACCAGGGAGACAAGACCGACGAAGACAACAAGAACGCAGTTGATCCACCTGCAGGACAAGCAGTTGAAGCAACCCAGAGAAAAGACCAACAAAGTGAAAGTGGGGATGCTGTTTCAGTGGGGGTTCCCAAAGGTGAGGTTGCTGCAGATCCCCAAGAACCTTCATCTGTGAAAAGTGTCCCTGAATCTGTTCGTCCCAGCACCACATGCCCTGCACCATCAGCTATCCCAGAGAAGAAGCAGAATGCAGCTCTTGATGAAAGAATTGCCCGCTTGAAGTTACTGAACCTGAATGGATGGTGTAAACAACTTTGCTGTTTCAAAGAGTGTGGTCCAGTCAACAATTTTAAAGGTGTTGATTGGTTGCCACGCTTATCCCAGATCTGATTTTGCGTACTATAAGCTTCCCTCTCCCTAGGTTTGAACTGGCTCAGCGCCGTGCAGCCAAAGCTGGCCACATCGACACCGTGGACACTCAACCTTTTGAGGCGACCCTGGCAGCAGAACGCTTTGAGCAAGGTTCCCCTCCAGTTGTCAGCAGTCAGGTGGCACCACCTGAGGAGCAACCTGATCGGGTGTGTAGGTCTTTGGCACGTGATTTTAGCAATGCTAACCTTGGCAAACCCGATGACAACACAGGCCTGGTTTTGGGAATATATTTTTGTATATATGCTTCTGTTTGTGTGATGTTTCACTGTGTTTCAAACATTTTGAAAAACCGGGGCATGCAAGTTTGGTTATACTTTTCTGACAGTGGTTGAGATTTATTTCCATGTTCCCTTATCAAGAGTTTTGTGCCCTAAACATAAGGGTCAGTAAGCTTTAGCAGTACCTGGCTGAGGTCGTCCTCAGGTGAGCTTGGTTGATACACCTGGTGAAGAGCTTCACACAGCATCTGGCAATGGCCAAGGCAACGCGGCAACTCAGGACACTTCCGCCACTCCTTTGCATCACCCCGAAGCATCAGCCCCAAAGGGTTTGGATGAGGCATTGGGAGGAGGTTCAGGGAAGCAAGAGGTTCAGGAATCAAAGAAGGATGTGAAGGATGAGAAGGAGGTGGAGGAACGACAGCAGGATGTGAAGGATGAGAAAGAGGTGGAGGAATCAAAGGAGGATATGAAGGATGAGAAAGAGGTGGAGGAACGAAAGAAGGTCATGAAGGATGAGAAAGAGGTGGGGGAATCAAAGAAGGATGTGAAGGATGAGGAGGTGGAGGAACCAAAGGAAGATGTGAAGGATGAGAAAGAGGTGGAGGAACGAAAGAATGTCGTGAAGGATGAGAAAGAGGTGGGGGAATCAAAGGAGGATGTGAGGGATGTAGTAGGTGAAGCAGCTTTGGAGAGGAAGGAGCGAAGGGCGCATGAAGATGAGGTGGAAAATGATCAGGAACAGGCGGAGGAACACACAGTGACACACGATGAGTCTCTTGAGCAAGGCACAGCAACCCTCGAACCCCGACAGCACCCTAGTGAAAATACTGGGCAAGTTGATGACAGTCAGCATGTTCTTGAACCTGTGTCGAAAAAGGCCAAGACCAAGAAGTGTGACACTGCACCCCCGGTAGTGCTAGAGGTTGAGGAAACCCAAGTTGAGACCATTGAGGATGACAACCCCCCTGCCGAGACACTCGAGGACGATGTGCCATTAGTTACACGTGTAAGCCAATGGGCCCAGAAACCAAAAGCTAAGGCAAAGGGCAAGGCGAAGGCAAAGGCAAAGGGAAAGCCGGAGGGCAAAGGTAAGAGAAAAAAAACAGAAGACACCCCAACACCCAAGTCCAAGGCAAAAGCAGCAGCGAAACGAAAGTGCAAGAAAGGTTCCGCACCAGTGGAGGTTGTTGCATCAGATGATGAAGGCAATGCTGCACCTGAGGCAGAGGAGACAGAAGTGGCATCACAGCAGGCTTCGTCCAAGAAGAAGGTTCGCAGCAGGGCTGTTAGAAAGGCCACGGGCAAGGCAAAGTCAAAAGCAAACGCCGCTGCATCGGCTGCAAGCACTGAAGACACAGCAAACAAACGCAAGGAGCAGGACAATGTCAAGTATGAGGTTGTCAACCAAGAAGGGAAGACTGACATTAATTCTGCCTTTGGGTGGGAGGAGGAGGAGCAGGAGCAGGATCACCAGCAAGGAGAATCAAGTGCCAGCAGCAATTTGGACACAGAGGAAAGCAGCACAGCCCCATCTCAGCAGCAGCCAGCCCCAGAGGAGCATGAGGAGCCTGAGGATCCGAAGGAGCCCAAGCTGCCATCCTTTGCCCGTCGACCCGCCCCCAAACGTAAGCTAGAATCTAACAGGTGGCATGCTATCAGGGACACGTTCGATTTTCACGTGAGTCAGCACGTGCTTGCTGTTGGCTTTGCACCTTACAAATGGGAGGCAGGTTTGAAGAAAAATGCGGTGTGGTGTGGTGTATGTTTTTTCCCTTGGGTTTGGAAAGGGATAGACCATAATAGACCTATTTTATTTTCTTAATTTTTGGTAGTCAGGATATCCAAGATATAAAGCTGGTGTTTGATTGGGCGTATTTTGTTTGGCTGTCATTTACACTTACCTTGCGGTTCTCCAACATGTAAAATCAGGTGGAGTGGTGGGAGTGGTGCATGAAGGCCTTTGGCCAGGATCAGTCGCTGGAGGAAAAGACGCAGTTCACGGAGGCTGCATTCAAACAAATCCAGCCCTTCCTGAAGGATACCTGCTTAGAGCTGACGTGGGACGATTGATTTCCCAGCTTGGAGTGAGATGAGATTTGTGGTTTTTACAGGTCCCTCCGCTGGCATGTACCCAACATTACCCAACTATACTTGTAAAAATATATTTAAAATTATATAGCCTGGCTAGGGTGACAAAAAAACACAAGTATAAAACCACCCTGTATGGGGAGTTCATTGGCCGTTTTGCTTTTGGAAGGGGCCTGTAGGGGAGTTCATTTTGGGGCTGGCTGTTGAATCAGCACTGTGCTGCTTCCAAACATCAACAGCCACGTTTTGCCATGGTGCCGTGCAGCTACAATTGCTGCATGCAAACAATCCAAGTTCCGTTAAGATCCAGTGGGGGTATTTGCAACGATTGCGTTTGTCAACGCATTAATGCGCGCTTTGGCATGCGGCCGGCAGTGGAAAAAAAAACGATTGTTTGAGTTTGAAGATTGCATTGACCAAGGGGTGATTTATCCACAAAAGAAATCATTGGTGTTTTCAACTTCTGAGAAATTCCACATGTATACAACTTATGTTACCTGATGGCTCCTACTTTCATCATCCTGGGTTACTTCCACTTTGTGTCCCCCACCTTGCTGGTGCCGCTGCCAGGTCTATGCCGTATGGATTACCACGAGGATCCTTGAACCTGGCCAAATTTGGAGTGGGCCCGCGATCCGTTCGAGGTGACCAGGGCTCGTTGATTGTGTTGCAAGTTGCTAGCTCGATGAATTTCAAACATGTTTTACTCATGTCTGATGTTACAGATTCGCGCAGTGTCCTCTACAGAAGTGTTGGCTAAAAACAGGTTTGGGATGGAGAAATGCCACTGAATTGCAGCCTCAAATCGTTTGATTGTTTCCTCCATTCCTATAGTATTTATTTTATAGATATCAATCAAGATGGATGGTTGTACTTTTCCACAAGACTACAAAACACTACCTTTCTAAAGGCTCTACAACATATATATACACATCAAGGCAGCATATGAAAACAACCAAAGATACATTCTATGTGTAAATTATATGGTCTTTACTCACTATACGGTACGCGTCGGCAGCGGTCCCTATCCAGCAATGACCCCTGCTCAATTTGACCTGATGATGAAGCGTATCATAGCTGTGGGCACACCAAAGGAATCTTGGTGTGCATCAGTTTGAATGTGGGAATGCAATCCAAAGAAATGGTTATACATGGCCTTATATATATACACTTCATATCCCATATTCTCAAACCAAGGTGGTGGTGCTCCTGATACTCTTGGTTTGGTGGCTTGATCTGCCAAAATGCGATGCTGGCCCATATCAAGTGCTGGAGTACTTTGCTGGTGTGGGGCGAATTGCTGCCATAGGAAAATTTACCGGACTCACATCCGCAGCACTAGACATATCTTGTGGAGAACATCTTGGGAAGCGGATGGGGAAGCGAAAGAGGTCCCCAATGGATTTGAATAGTGATGCTGGCCTAGTGCTTCTAGCTTGCAAGCATGTTTGAAAAAAAGATATCTCACAAACCCTAGAATAAGTGTCATTCAGACTGGCCCTCCAAAAAAGTAGGATCCATTGAAGGTCGAGTGGGTCCAGCTACAGATGATTGAATTTGTTTTAAGATTTCCAACTGTCCAATTGCCAAAAGCAACAGCCGCAATCTGAGGTTAGCCATTCACCTACTGCTATGTTCAGAATGGGAAGCCATCTGCACCTTCTTAGCAATTGTGTGTTCGTCATGGACGCCCGTCAATCGCGGATCGACTGGGCGTGGGATTCTTACCCCACTAGGGAATGAAGACTTTGTTGCAGTTAGACGATCTAACAAATTAGTATCAAGGCCGGAACTGTGCAAATTTTTCCCCATCCAAAGATGTTTATTACTGGAAACGTAGGTTCTTTAATTTCCCTTGAACTGAATAGTGGGGTGTACCATAATGACATTATATATCCATTATTGGCCCCTGTGTTTTCCATTCAAGCTTCCCGAGGGTCTCTATGGTTTTGTATTATTTCCTGGTATCATTGAAAACATACTAATATCCATATATGAAAAACTGAAGAATGACTTTTCTGAATCTATCATGGGGATATATCTTTCTTAGCCCCTGAAGAAGCTGCATCTTGATGCTCATCTCTTGGGCAATGGGTGGATTTTTCCTGGTGGAAAACCCGTGTAACTCCCTCATCGCCTTGCATCCTCGGTGGGTGTGGCTTCTCGATGCTTTGAAGAAGCATGGTGAGTTGGTGCCTTGGCTGTCGAAAGGCTTCATCGCTGCTAGGGTTTTGATTTTTTGGGAATGAAATTGTGTGTTGGTATATATAGTTTATATATATATATGTGGTTCCATGCATATACTAGCTAATACTGCTATGGTGTTTTTGTGAAGGGTTTCACTGCCCAACTAAGATCCGAAAAGTTTCTTTTTGGATGAGAAAATATGGCAGCCTCAGCTGGAAACGTACATGGTTGTGGGCAAACACTCCCCGCATTGCTCAGCTGGACAAGGGGCCACTTACCGATGCAGAGAAGAGCACTTCTCGTCCTACAACAACTCGCTATATTGACAAATCGGGTAAGGCCAAATTCAAAGGCAATTCCTCTTTGAAGGCTTCTCAGAATCTTGACGTTTATATAGCGGTTTGCAAATATGCTCATAAGAAATGATTTACCTAAGCTATATTATACTTTTTTGGGGGAAATGGGGGCCCCCCTGAGGACTTATACTTACAAGTATGCAGCAAAGTTGGTGCACATGGTGCCAGACCTTCGTGCTGACGCGCAGGGGCGCACTTTTCCATTGGAGGCGTCCCCAATTGCAATTCCAAAGGGCCCGTAAAGACCATTATAACATGTCCTTTTGAACATTTTACTTGGGATCTTTTTGGGTTGGACATCAGCCCACTAAAGAATCAGATTTTAGCATAATTATACTGCCATTTATTATGATATAGCTAAATTATTTGATATATTATGTAACCCCCGGTAAGCCACTTATATATATATATATTAATTATATATATGATATATTCTGTAACCCCCAGCAAGTCACTTCTCCCTTTTGTGGGTCTATATACCAAAGCTGTGGCAGGTTTCTTCATCACCCCTCCAAGAGCAGTTTGCAGCCATGGTCTACGATGAAGAGGGCCATGCTTGGGAGAGAGAATCGGACCTACGTTTTGTAATCCGTTATGCCCGGGGGTCAAAAAAACTTCAAATACCCGAAGATTGGAGGGAACTTTTGCCCACTGCCATCTGATTAGTGGTGGCTGCATGTACAGTTTCCAATTTGGAGGGTTGTATTGGACTCCCAATTAATTCTTTGCGGTGGCAACGCAGCCCAGTTGCAGCGTGGTAGAGTGATAGAGTCGGATTGAATCCTCCAGCAAAGCAATCAGTGTGCTTTTGGGTAAAAAATTGTGGTGGCCCATGATTTGAGGTAACAATCGAAAATGTTATAGGACCATTGTATATCAAAAACAAATCCGTAAAACCTCTGAAGTATCATTATGTCACTTCAGTGCTTTTGGTGGAACATTGACCTGGTACTAATTCAAAGTGTTCGGCATGATTTCTCCAACTCATGGGCAAATCTCCAAATGAAAGGGTTAAAAACTCAGAAGCCAAGGTATATCTATGAACTCAGGCCCTGAGTAAACATTAGGTATGTGTTTGGCATGATTGCTCAAACTCTGGGCAAATCTCCAAATGAAAGGGTTAAAAACTCAGAAGTCAAGGTATATATCAATGAACTCAGGCCCTGAGTAAACATTAGGTATACCACTTCAGGACCCCAAACCCCCCAAACCAAAAATAATGAAAATTTTAGGGGCGGATTTTCCCGGTCTAGGGTCGGATTTTCCCGGTCTAGGGTCGGATTTCCCCGGTCTGGGATTTTTGAAGTTGGCCCAAACAGGTTTTATGACCTTTTAAGTTAAAACTTCAGGGGTGCCCACCAAGAGACTTCAGGGGTCCCAGCAAAGAGACTTCAGGGATTTGCGCTTAGAGTTTTCATGATAGCCACAAAGAGTCTTCAGGGGCCCGGTAAAGAAACTTCAGGGGTAAAGCATTTCAGAATATATTTTGTACTCTGGAATTCCTAGCTGGAAGTTTGGTAAAGCCACAATTGTGACACACCATTGTCCAACGTGTATATATTTACCTCAATACCGCAGCCTATTTAGGTGACCTTCATGCCTTGTCCACTTCAATCTAGGGTGTTCAGCACAGAAACGTTGGTTGACGGGCTGGACCTTGTTAAAGACATGTCCAGTCAGCCAAACCTTGATGCTATGAATGAAGCGGATATCGAGAGGGAACTCCAACGCTTAGAGGCCGGGTGGTTTAGCTTTTAGATATTGGCCTGCCGGTTTTTAAACTTTATTTCGATATGGGATTTGAACTACCCCAGTCATCCCAAGACATCCCATGTGAAGCCTTGAAGGCGGAGAAGCAGAAGCTCCAAGAAGGTGAACAGCGTCCTGTGCCGACACCAGTTCGTGCTTTGGGTGAAGCGGGGCCGGAGGATGAGACGGTTCCTGCAGACTTAGCCCCTTGCCACATGTCTACTGCACATAGTTTTTGTAATATTTGACACCTATGACCTGGTTTACCAAGTATGCATCCACACTTATACATGCATATATACGCACGATATATATATCAGCCCATTAGATCTCAGGAGCTTCCCGCTCCAAGCCAAGAGTATGCCCTTCCAGATGCCCCGGATCAGAAGGGTGATTCTCACAGTGATGACTCTTGGCCATGCTACTTCATTTTCAACGTGTGTCAATGTCAGTCATGGTTTATGAACCCCCCACCCTGGCCTGCAACTTGATCAGAAGCCACGCAGTCTCAGGATTCATTCGAAGTCCTGCAGCTTTCGCTGGATCCATACATGGGGCAGTTGGTGGAAGAACCTTTGGAGGCTTGGATGGATCAAATAATTTCTACAGTTCTACAACTTGTTTCAGAAACTAACTAAGGCCAGTAGAATAGTACCAAGAGTATATGTGCTGCATCTGCTGAATCTCTCTGTGCCATACATCCATGAGTAGCTTCACTCAAAGCTATACCATGCTATGCCTTGACAGGCTGGTGTTAATGGCTCGTATGAGTTGGACCTCATGGCTGCCTTGAAGGGTTTGGTAGAGGACGGGATCAGTGAGTATATATGACTGATGAGTGACATGTGCCCTTATCCATGGGCATGGCATGTTCTCTTTATTGGGCGCTGGTATAGACATGGTCAGGAAGAGTCTGCCCTCAAAGGGACTGATGATCCTGCACGTCCCACTCCAGGAGTTTCCTGGCTCTCATTCCTTCTGCGCATGGTTGTGGTGAATCCAACACCCAATGGTTTGTAATTATTTCCCTATCTCCTGACTACTTTCTTGCCTGAATCCAAGGATGTGCCCAAGGCTGAAGATCAACAGGGTGGTGACTCTGCACCGGCTCCCAGCCCTGTACCGAAAGTTCCCTGTTTGCAGTTAAACTTGGCGTGTCTTAAATTCCTCTGGCAAGTAATTTGCGAGAAGCAACGGTGTGTTTTCCTAACAGTTTCTGATTGCTCCAGGCTTCCGGTGGAGACAACAATGATGTGAAGGTACTTCGCCGATTGTTTACACCGCGTAAAGATGGAAGCTACTTAGTCCCCATGGAATTTGTCGAGAAATTCAAAGATATCGCTGGTGGTGGCAGGGCAGAGGTTTTGCGCTTATACAAAGACAAGTGCAATGGAAATAAGGACTGAAGGGGTGAGGCTTCATGTTTTTCAAACCCACCCGCATAGACACCAAATATAAATGTTACACGCATCACATTATGGATGTTAAAGCTGCGGTACTCAGAATCACTTGACCCTTCTGACAGCTACCCGGTCCTATTTTCCAGTAGTTGCCGCTCCCGCAGTCGCCGTAGGATTCCTTCATCCACACCTGTCGCAAGAAGGTGGAGCGAATCAAGGAAGACGACCTCTGGGCTGATGGAGAGTTCATGACCGAGCAAGATATGATTGATGACAACTACCGACAGGATCCTGTTTGCACTCTCAGCGGGCCGGGGTTTTAATATGGTTCTGCTTCTTGGGGCTAGCAACCAACATAGACGCATTCACTCTACAATGTGCTATACACAAGTGAATTGATGAAATCCAATTCAACATGCTTGTACACTTGCGCACTTGTGCAATGAATGTGTGGGGATGGAAGCCACACAAGCCCCATTCCCAATTTCCAAGTCAGGACCCGCATCCAAGCCATCATAGCGGAGTGCAGGAAGCACAAGGGTTGGGTCCGGCAACTTGGCATATAATACTTTCACGCCCCATAGCGATATGCCTCATTTTTGATCTCGACGTCTCCAGCAAAAAGCCCATATGCTCAGCTCACCTGGTGCTGCTCAGGAGAGACAAATATGAGAAGAACGTTGAATGCTTCTGGGTTGAGACCAAGGTTGGCGGCCGAAAGCTGCCACTAGGATGCACGAGGGGCTACAATATGTTACAATACCATGTCCTTGCCTAACCCTCTTGACTCTGGGGCCCCCTCTTGATCCTTGTAAATGTGACTCGTTCTGAATTCAACATGGGCTCTTGGCAAGCCAAGGAAAAGAAGGCGGGAAACCATTTGTGAGGATGACAGCATGTCGGAGGACGAAGCTGGGAAGTTCAAGAAGGAGTTTGATGATAATGCCATGCCTGGGGATTTTGATCTGCCAGAAGACACTACAGGTGCTATGGGATCAGGGTCATGCCTCAAAATTAAGCTCATATTTTGATCGACATGTGGTCCATCAGAAACGATTCTGAAAGAGTTGGTTCAAATATTTCAACAAAACAATCTAACACTCGCCCTGCAGACCCGGCAATTCTTGTTGAAGCTGATGGTGAAGCTGACACGAAGAAGGCTTTGAAACAGATTTGCTTTCCCCTCATGGATGATGATGGCTTGCCATCTTCGTATATCCAGAAGATCTTGGGGGCCATCGGAAAATGGAAACTCAAGATGCACGGTATCATCACATCTTTGTCCCTTTTGGAAGATCCACCAGAAACTGTTGAAGCGTTCCTCACAACAATTGGTGCATATGGTTTTCAGTCATCGGTGATTTTTGACTATCACACAATACAAATATAGTGTGATATAAAAGTTATATAATAAAATATATTATATTTTAAAACATGAAAAGGTATGATATATCACAATAAAAAAATATAATATAATACAAAATAATATCAAATATATTTAAAAAAACATAGCATGATAACATCCTGTTCTAAATGCTATAATATCATATGTTATTTGATTTAATACCATATACAATATCATATGTTTAAGTAATAAATAATATATCAAATATCATATATCATATATAGCATATAATTTGATATATTACAATATCATATAATTTTAAATAATACACTATTTTTAAAATATGAAATAAAACAATATAGGTTTATTTATTATAGAGTATTAGGTCGAACCTGTGTATAGATATATATGCATGGATAGCCTTTATTGTCCGCCGATGCCAGCTCAGGTTGGCCAAGCGAGCTGCTGATATCGATTCTGCCCTATGCAAGGTTGAGACGGAAATCACCCGTGTGAACACCAAGGGAATCATCGACAGTTTCTCCAGTGAGTTGCTTGGCTTCTTTGGCAATCCCAACCTGGCCCACCCCCAGTATAAATAAGTGCTGTTTTGGGTTGTTGGGCACACTGACATTCAGCTAAAGACGCCTGATGTAGTCTATCCGATATATCCCTTGTCACTCACCACCTCCCCAAAAGAAATAAATCCTCACATGTCCAAGGCACCAGGACGAGCTCGAATCTGTTTACAAAGATGCCAAGAAGGAGCGCCTTGTCAGCAGCATTGGGTGTGGTCCTACACTAATTAATTAGTTGGGTATTGTGCTTTCCTATGTGTAACAGCTGATGTCACAGACCCGGGAAACAGTGGGTGCACATGTTCATTTCTGCTGTGCATTTTTGGGCCCAAAAGATCAGTCCAACGAAGTTCCATAAAACTGACACCTCAGCTAAGTAGTGAACACCTTGTGACTCATAACTAATTTGATCTAAGTGTTTTTCACGCAACAAGACTTCAAGATTTTTTCATACCAAAAACCGTGACCCATCAAAACCCTTGGAAGATTCAATGAGGTATATATTTAATACACATTTTGTTTGTATTTTCCACCATCATCATTATACAGTCAATGTCTTTTATGTTCTACAATATCTTCCTCAATATTTCCTGCATGCCAAAATCCTGGAGCCATGGACTTTTTCATGGATCTCATGACCTACACATGCCCTTTTACTGGCCAAAAACGGTGCGCTGTGAATGCGGGGCTTGATGACTACCCATTGGTTAAGAGACCGCTTGTAGCACCTACCAAAGAAGATGCTTGGCAGGACCTTTAGGGTTGAAATGCCCCAAAAAATCAATCAAATGACAACTGTCTACATTCCTTTCAGAGCTATTTGAAGGGATGCAGGTTCAACCGCGCCTCAAATTGCATGAGCTGCTTGCATAAGGCACTCCGTGGTCCACACTCCTAGCCGGGGGTAAAGCTTATTTTGATCCACTAAATGTTGGGCTGTCCAGAAAACCTCAAACGCTTCTTTTTGTTTGCTGGGTGTTGATGTATTGTTTTCTTGGTTTGTATCTAAAACATCCAGGAAAATGAGGACCTGGGAAAAAATGAACAGATTGTCCGATCTGAGTCACAGAAAGTTGATTGGGATAGATTGCGAAGCCTCAACATCGACAACAAGACTATGAAGCTTTCATTGCGGAAGCCAACTTGTGGAAAGATCTTGGCCCATTGCAAGGCTCAAATTAGATCGTTCAGGGAATTTCTTGGTGGCTCTTTATGTATCTTCAAGATAGGTGTCACTGCTGACCCGGTGGTACGTTTTCAGGACTACTTGAACAAATCCTTTACCAACATGTGGGTCATTTACACCTGTGATGACTTGAATCTAATTCACATGTTGGAAGCAGCGCTGATTTCTGAGTTTCACATGCTGTCTGGATGCCGTAACGCACCAGATACTGGTGGGGAGGGAGGCCTCAACAGAAAGAATCACAGTGGCCCTCCATATTTTACTTACGTGACTGGTGGCCGGGCTGACCAACTAAAAAGGGTTGGATAGGATATACAGTGCAAAATTCGATTCGGTCAACTTACTTCGCCACTCTGGCCACAATGAAGGTTGTGGTTGCGATGGCAAATCTTAGGGCTGGAGAAAAAATGCTGTTCAGTGGTACGGATTTTTTGGGAGCTTCTGGCCCTTCCACTTTTGTTAATTCCACTTCTTGCTGTCCTTCTAGCCCTCTGTGGCCCGAGGTGCGCGGAAGCTTTGAGCCTTTGCACGCGTGGGCAGTGTGGAACCTGGATTTCCATATGTGGTCCAACTGAATAAGATGAGTTCAGCCGATGTTTGGAAAGATGTCTAAACACCCAAGGGATATTGGTCTATACAATGGTCTACACCAACTGTCTTGGGCCGAGGCCATTTATGAACCACATCAAAGCTGAGCAGAGAAAACGGGAACGGGATCGTGACGAGGGCAACACTCCCCCCCCGAAAAAGACCAAAGTAAAGACTGAACCAAAGTCTCGCAAGTAGAAGGTCAAAGAAACAGGTGACTATGACTATGTGAGCGGTACTGCTCCACAAGGGTTTGTTATGTGCCAGCCGTGACAACAGCACATTGGTTCATATTGATTCTAGACTCTAAAAAAACACCAGTGCATTGTGAAGGCTGTTTCTGGTATCATGTTGGCACATACTTTTTGGGGATGATGCCCAACAAGGGTGACAAACATCCTTGTGCAATGGGCAAAACGGAGAGCGATCACATGATGCAACACACGCCCGTGCGCACCATACGCTTTGGGGCCTGGAGAAAATGACTCACACTTGGATCCAGCAATGCAAAACAGCTTACACTGGTTCAACGAACATCAACTTGTATTCCCTGCCAACAGCTGTGCCAGGTCAAAATGATGCTGCCAATGACGTTGACAAGCCTTTATTGGAACATCTAATTGAAAAGGTTGCTGATGGGGTTTCTTGCATGCAATGGGGCTGCCACATTCCACTCAGAATTGCCTCCCAATCACCCCGGTCTTTTCGCCCAGGCTCCGGCAGTATCATTGGCTGAGCATGCTGATGCCCTGGCCGAGGAGATGGAAGGGGATGCGATGCAACTATCCACCAAAGATCTGGGTTGCCAGCGCAAGAACGCATCTAGGCAATATCAGCGAGCTGTCAAAGCCAATGGTTTTGCATTGACGCTCAGTTGGGTTACAAAAGTTTTTATACTGATGTGTTTTTGGAAAAGCCCTTGAACAAATGCTTCAATCTATGGGGTGTTTCGATCATTCGAAATGTTTCCCTTGAGGAAGGTTCCCACATCCTACCACGTGTTTGAAGAGGATGGGGTTACTGTCAGCTTGCCTTATTTGAAACCAACGCACATGCTCAACTATCTACTGACTGATGAGCCCTGGTTGCTTTTGGGTGGCTTGAAGCCTGGAGGAGAAGCACGGCAACTGTTGGCCACCTTTTGGAATCTTTACAGATCAGAGCATGGGTCCCATGAAGTGTTTCGAATGGCAGCTGAGAACAAGATTCGTTTGGACCAAACAATCCCATTGATTTTGCATGGGGATTCTGGACGCACCCTCAAAAAGCAACCATTGGAGGTGCTTAGTTTTAGGCCTGCACTGGGGCTTGACACAGAGGCTAACATTCTCAAATGCAAGTGCAGCCAAACCTCGACCTACAGTGGTGCTAGGAAGTCTAGTCCCATGGCCCAAAGATTGAACAACAAGCACTCCAGTTACCTCACGCACTTCTCACTTGTGCGTTCCCCAGCAAGAAATTCAAATCGACGCCTGGGTTGCTGATGTCGATGCTTGAAGCGATGTCCATGGACCTCAGGGTCGCTTGCTGGGACGGCATTGCTATCGGCAATACTGTCTATCATGTTGCTATATTGGGAATGGCTGGTGATTTCGAGTGGCATGCAAAGACAGGCTTACTCAATCGCTCTTACCAGAACGTTGGGCACAAGAATTTCATTCCATGCTGCAGTGAATGTCTGGCAGGTTCTATGCAGTTTCCATTCGAAGAAGTTTCTTCAAATCCTAAATGGAAGGATTCACTGTATCGAAGCCCGCCATGGACAGAATTACCCCCATTTCGGCACATCCCATTTACTGACTGGAACTCTGGCGAAGCAGCACGGTTCTTTAAGAAAGACCCTTTTCATATTTGTCGGCTTGGCATATTTCGAAACTTCATTGGTTCAACAATCGTTCTCCTATGTTTGGAAGGTGTGTTTGACATTCAGGGTGCATCACGCGCCATTCAAGAGAGATTGGCACGTGCTTGGATGGCTTTCACATTGTGGTGTGACACGCACTCTGTTTCGACTAGCGGGGTTCGGTCGTTTTCAAAGGAGAAGCTCCACATGCCAACAATGGGGTCATTTCCTTGGCTAGGCTGCAAGGGAAGTGATTCCATTCTGCTGCTCAGGTGGCTACGATTTCTGGGTGGGCTTCAGCGAGTGGCAGATCCAGCTTCGATTGTTTTTCCCCTGATCGTTCAAGCTACTGACAGTGCACTGGCCTTTCAGGCCATACATCGGCATGGCATATGGTTGAAGAAGTCTTGCCGAAAGGGTATCTCGCGTTCAGCTTTGGGATTCGTTCAAAACTATGCAAGGCTTGCTCACAACACCTACCAGCGTCAGTTGCAATTGTATGCCATGGTGCCAAAGATCCACTCTATGCACCATTTTCCAGTGGAGCTAGAAACATCAGGTGAACATCTAGCTTGCAACCCTGCCCTGTTTGATTGCAGCATGAGTGAAGATTTTATCGGCCGCGTGGCTCGCCAGTCACGACGTGTATCTTATGTTAACATTGTTCACAACACCATCCTTGCATACAAAGTCAAAGCAAGGTTTGTTATCAAGCGTTTCAAGAAACAGAAGTTCAAGTGCTAGCCGCTTTGTTGCCAAAACAATTTCTATATTTGATAGCATTTGTTTCTGGTTTATGTTTGGGCTTATACCGGTTTACCCACAGTAAGCTGAAAGTTGGGAACCCTAACCAAAATAATCTTGAAAAACATCAGCAGCACAGTGGCAATAGAGCAGGCGAGTCACTTGATTGTATAGAAGGACGGTGAACCCATGGCTCGATTGGGAGCGAAGCCAAAATTGGAGGGGCTCATCGCGAGTGGTTTGATTGATGCTGAACTTTGCAATGATTGATCCTTTAAACAAGATTCAACACACTGAAATTACCCATTGTTCTTCATGATTATCGATTGGCTTCATGGACACTGCCGGCAAGAAGTGAGGCTGCAGCAAGGTGAAGTGGATGGGACAGCTGGAGATCCCCAAAACTCATAGAATCCAAAATTTCCAGGTACAGAAATTTTGATTGGGGTTTGTTTTCATTCTTGGAGCTTGGAATTTCTGTACCTGGCACTAGGTACGCAAATTATGCAGGGGTGGAAGCTTCAGGTATATATGTATAGAATAGATATGTCATGATATGTTGAAGGAGTTAGATCGGTTTCGAAACGTTTGATTGAGGAGATCTGCGGGGCATCGCTTTGTGTAAAAATCTCACAGATGCCAGGCATCATTGCAGGTTTGTTCCTATAGAATAGCTTCAAACATCCCAAAATACCTAAAGTCACTCTTTGGGATTACGTAAAGCATATACAAACACATCAATTCACTATGATTCGATGTGCCACCATATTCATCAAGAAACTGTTCAGTTGAAGTGCTAAACTCATAAATCTCATCGATCTTCCCATTTATCATAAGTTTCTGAATTCAACACATCTTGAACAAGTACATTCCCCATCCACCCAACCCATCCCATACCCCAGTTGATACCAAAGTTTTCCTGCTGCCATGGACCCCCAACCCATTCCCATCCGAACTCATCCCAAACCCTCGTGCTTGGATGTACATCCCAGGAATAAGTGGTTCATAACAGCATACGATAACGATAACCCTGTTACATACAGCAGTAGGATCAGTGACTTATATGAATAACCCAGCTTACCCGGTAAGGCACTGTAACATAGCCATGGCAAATTAGCCATTTTCAATGATTTACAGTGATTTTAACCGAAATATGGCCATCTTCCATTGCATCATTGCTCTGCAATCACTCTAGAGGGTATCCTCTGGTAAATTAACATAGATCCTGCCAGTCATCGGGGTTGGAAGATGAGTTTCTACTAAAAACGGTTTCTTTTCAGGGTCTACCATCTGGTTATGACTAACATAGCCATGGAAAGATCCACCATTTTTAATAGGTAAATCATCTATTTCTATGGGTAACAGCCCCCGGGCATCCCATGGCCCGCCTCCCTCCGCAAGGGCCGCCGGAAGCTCTGTGCGAACTCCGCATCCGTCGGCAGCGGCCGCGCGCTGCGGAAGTAGACGCCGCTGGTCTCAGCGTCCAGGTGCCCCACGCGCGAGAGGCGCTCCGGGTCGCTCAGCCTGCCTGAGATGCAAAAAACATTTACAGCAAAAACCCATGAAAAGTAGGGATCTAAGTACCCACAATGATGAGATTATGATGCATATACATATATATATATATATCTATCTATCCATCCATCTATCTATCTATACTTGGAGAATCATCCCACGAATCGTAATTGGTTCATAACCAATAGTTGGTTCAGCTATTTATGGGATACAGCAACCCACTGGATGGGGGATTCACGACTAACGATGACCAGGCTAAAGTTAATAACCACACACATACTAAGTGCGATGAACTTGAGTATCAGTATAAGGGGTTGGGAGAAAATGATTGAAGATATCATTGCTTAGTCTTGGATACTCTGCATATCTCTGCATTCTTGGAAAGGCTGCTTAGGCTAAGGCTACTTTATCCCCATGTATAGCGGTACTAAAATACCCAAGTTATGCCCAGGTGGCAAGACTAAACCAGGGTCAATGCGTTGGGTCAATGTTGGGAATTCTCTTTGAGCCGATGAAGACGATGCAAAGCCGAAGGTTCATGGTGTTCATGTGCTCCACGACTCACGGCTTTTTGAGGATCCATGTTTTCACACAAACTATCAAACTATCAAAATGCCTAAGAATCAACCGGTTTACAGTAACACAGCATTCCCATGATATTCCCATCAATATTCCCATCAGAATCAATATTCCCATGAAATCCCAAGCGACGTAAATCCACCTGTGGATCGAAGACGCCCACTCCGCGAGTTTTGGATCCTGGTTTTGGGGGTGACCATCGGATGAGCCGTCCAGCTAGAGTCCAGCCAGGTGGGAAATCACCTGTGGTAATCAAATTTGACGAAATCCCGGCACTAAATGGAGATGTTTGGCTGGGAAAATCATCTATTAAAATTATTGAATATTCTTAAATGTTTCCAGTGATCCATTGCCAGAATGTGGATTCAAAATTTAGGGGGCTAAACGGCTAAACATAGTGACATATGGTTTTCCGGACATTCTTGTAGACTCAACGGAAGGGGTTCACGAATCAAACTGAATCCATGGATCTAAACACCTCCGGAACACGTGGATGGTATACCCAGTAGCTAGTGCACCCCGGCAATCGGAAATGCCATGAAAATCAAATCTCCGACAGCTGATGTTCGATGAGCCTCTCTGCATATCTCTGCACAGTGATTCCAAGCTTGAATCGGAGTGCTTTTTTGGGAGATGTGTTCAACCAGTACTTTTCCAGACTTTTCCAGCTACAAACGGTCGATGGACTGTTCAACTGACGGTTGACGCTTCATCATCCTTAAAATCCTGTCCGAGAAACGATGCTGAAAGGCTTGCGCTGGTCGAGTTTCGTCTCCTGCAGTTGCGCCCAAAAAAAGGAGAGAGGGAAGCAGCAAACCACACATACATAAAATATGTTCAAACCGTTCAAAGAGCTGAACCTAAGCATGTCAGGAAGTATATATCTGCAGAACGCTCCAAAAAAGGTTCTACCTATTTAGCGGGAGTGTACTAGAATAAACTAGGAGATTCCTATGTAAGTTGATAAAAGCAAGCAAAACTATTCAAAACTGATGGCCATCACCCCATGATTGCTACTTAACATCCACAAATTCCCCCCGGGTTCAAAAACCTATATTGGAACATGCCGAAACCATAGTTGGCCAATGGTGTTTCCCACACTGGATCACGATCACCCCAAATATAAGTAGCATCAGTTTCTCAATTGCATCCTCACCTGTTTAACTCGTTTGATGGTTGAACATAATTATACAATGTACAAATGATGTCTCAAATGCCATGAAGGAAACTTGTTTATGTTGCTGCATGAAATGGTTGATTTCATGCAAAATCTTATATCACAAGTTCTACTGATGAAATTCCATGCTTTGATGTTTAGATCATAAATCAAGTTGTTTGTTAGTCAATTCTATTTTTGGCAGGTTAAAAAACATGGTTTAGCTGAAACTGCTGATATATTTTATCATTCTAACCACATTTTAATCGCATCAACATCGATTAACCGCACCATGTCCCTACTTCTGTAAATTGGTATATAAGCACGTTAACTAGGATTTATGGTAGATATATCAAACTGATTAGTTGGGTTTAAACTGTTTATAGCAAAAACTATTTTGTGGGCACCACCTTGTAGTAAGTGTATGATGATGCTACACCCACATATATTTGGGAATAAAACATCCGGTAACCCCAATAAAAACACCATCACATTATATAACCATCGACTTGGGGGGTCATATTACATCATTCCAAATAAGGGTTTACCATAGTTTACCCAAAACCACCTCTATTCAGGATGGTATATTATTGGGTTTACCGCATGAATACATTAATATCAACAAGTTCGCTAACCTTGTCAAGTCTCCAATTTTTTCCAGAGATGAGATGTGGTTCCGGAAATTTTAGTAGCTCTCAGTAGCTGCCCGTTTCATAGGGAATATGAATGCCCTTGCTCTGAAACGCTCCCTCCAACCACTCGATAGTTTTTCCTTGGGGAACTATCAGCCCATCCCTGACTCAAGTTCACCAAGTAACCTTGTAGAATATTTTTGTATTTAAATTATATTTATGAAAATGAAACAATACTTTAAAGGGTGTATACAGTATATTTGAGATCATGCATTCAGTCAGATAGGTAGGTAGTTAGATAGGTAGATAGGTAGATAGGTGGATAGGTGGATAGGTAGATAGGTAGATAGAAAGAAAGATAGGTAGATAGGTAGATAGGTAGATGTATATATATATATAATCTATATAAAGCTACCCCCCGTTCCCTGCCTTCTCCCGTGGTCGCTTCCAGCACGGCGACCGCCGTGCGCTGCTGCAGCTTCAACGCCTCCTCAGCCAGGCGCTGGTCCTCCAGCGCCAGCGAGTCCAGGTCCAGCGGCTCCGGCGCCACGGGGTCCTGGGGAAGGGAACAAAAACAAAGGATTAAAATAGGTGGTAATGATGGTTATTAATGGTGGTTAATGATCCTATTAATTGATGGTTATTAACCATGGTTAAGTAAAGTTGGTTAATGATTTTGAAAATAAGATTGTGTGAACCATCAAAAAGGATGGAGTGAACCATGGAATTAACACACAGAAAAATGATGGATTAAACCACCAACTAAAGTTAGTTAATGTTTTTTTTTGCCAGGGCTAATGCTCTCAGGGTTCATTCCACGAAAAAATGCTCTCCTGGAATGGTCATGTTGGGGTGCATGAGTATACATGCCATTTGAACAAGCATAAGCAACAGTACAAGTAGCTACCCAAATTTGAGTGGTTCTGTGGTATGGACCCATACTCAGCATGGGATGGGGGTCGAAGTTAGGAAGGCCCTCCAGTCAAACAGCGATTTTGGCCACGAATGCAAGAAACTGGATGGAAGTTTGGTGTGAAACAAAATCCAAGGACTGGATTCCGTCAGAAAAATATAAAACAGGGTCTGAAATGCACCCATGCCACAAAATGTTCATCTTCCAAAGCTCCAAAAACTTTTGCACAAGCTGGTGCCCCTAGTCATGAACCGCTTTAGTTTTACCATACACTGATAATTACGGTTAATACTGTTGGGGGGTTATATATATATATATGTATAAATATAAGTGTGTATATATGCATATATATATAGATAAATGTGCATATATATATATATATGTATATATATATACATGTATATATATATATATATGTATATAAAAATATATGTGTATATGTACACACACACACATATATATATATATGTACACATGTATACAAATAAGTTTTGATAGATATATATATATATATATATATGCATGTGTATATATATATATATATATACATAAATATAGGTGCATATGTTTATACATATATACATATACATATACATACACACACACACACATATATATATATATATATACACACATGCAAATACGAGGCTGGACCTCAGAAATGCTGCCAATAGCTTGCAAATAGAAGGGAAGGGGGTGCTACCTGGGGACCCATACCATTGGGGGGGGTTGGAACACGGAACGCGAGACCATCTCTGCTGGTGAAATCCCTCCGTTTTTCCTACACAAACATCCACCGGCCTCGCGCCTCGCCAGGCTCCTCTTCCAGGCCGGGTTCCTCGAACTCCTCAGCGTTGTCAGGCTGGAAAAACCATGAAAACACCATGAACAATGACGATGGTTGGATCTCATATCCCAGAAAAAACATATAAAACAATTATAATCCCATTAAACCTCCATTAGATCCCATAAAAAACACATGGTTGCACCATAAACCCCGCAGTTCCCCTGTCCCTGTCCCTTCCGCCAAGACACCCGTCGCGCCTTCCCCGAGCCGCCGCGCGTGGCGGGCAGCACGGGCAGCGCGCCGCCGGAAGTCTCCAGAGACGGCGCGTCGAAGGGCAGGCGGCGGAGGAAGGGCAACTCGTCCTGCCGGCTTTGATGGTTAATATATATATATTTATATATTATATATGATATATTTATAGTGATTGATGACGATTAATGGTTTGATAGTTAAGTATTTGGTTAATATATGGTTTTATATGGTTTATATGGTTCTACTGGGATAATCAATGGGACAATCAATGGCTTTGATGGCTAATTTTACAATATATCTCTGGGCTACTGGGAAATCATCGGATAAGATAAAAAATCCAAACCACCAAACAGATATGGTTTAATATCGGGTTAGGGATAATGCTCGGATAAGTGTGTCAATCAAACCATGGCTGGAAAATCCCTGAACTACGTAGAGGTGTCTTGCTGGGAAAATCATTTATCAATGGACTGGTTTAAGGGAAAATCTACAGGAAACCATAGTTTTTACCATTAAATATGGGGTTTCCTGCAATTTTTTACCTTAAACCAATCCATTGATAAATGGGGTATGTGTCATTGCCACGTTTGATTGCGTGAGGGTGTCTTACATAGTGTCTGGGTAACTTACAATATTTCACCAACCTGAAATAAAACCATTTGGGGATGATTTGCCTTACTCGCCATGATTCTAGTGAAGTCACTCTATTTTACACAAAAGCCTTGGTAAAACCTTTATTATACCAACTTAAAATATATATAGATTATCAAACTATTTCAGTTTACCACCATTAGGTTGGCTAACTAGTTGGTAAAGTGGACGATACTTAGGATATAGTATGATATAGTGGTTTATAAGCCATATTATTCCTGAGATTAACCTAATATTTGATGTTAATATGTCACTTCAATGTTGGTATGATCAAATATTACCCAACATTAGGACATACGATAATCCTATAGTATATACCTGGTTAATAGCAATTAATAATATAGGATATTATCCAATATTAGATGGGATAATACCCGGACAATATACCATGATATAGTGATGATATGGAACATGCTGGGATATACCTTACATAAATATAGGCATAAATATATATATATATACATATATATACATACATACATACATACATACATACATGCATACATGCATGCATGCATGCATACATGCATACATGCATACATGCATACATACATACATTAATACATTACATTACATTACATTACATTACATTACATTATATTATATTACATTACATTACATTACATTACATACATACATACATTACAGACATTACAATACATTTACATAACATACCATACCATACCGTACAATACATTTACATAACATAACATACCATACCATACCGTACAATACATAACATAACATAACTTAACATTACATCACATCACATTACATTACATTACATACATACATTACATATGATAAAACAAAAAATAATGTGATGACGATATGTGATTTCTTTAGAGCTCCCTGTCCTTCTTCTTCCGGCGCTGGCCTGGGCGGCTCCGTTGCAACTGTTCTATGGAAACGATGCTACCCTATACAAACATGAGAAACATATGGATATCAAAACATGCTACCTATGTAAATATCATCTAATATCCAAGCATCTATATGGATAGTTTATGGATATATTGTTCTGCTAGTAGCTACATTTCCCATGATGATGATGATGATGATGGTGATGACGATGATGATGGTGATGATGATGATGATGATGTACTTGTGGCATGCATGAAAAATCCAATACTGTATGTGAACCAAAAAACAAACAATTCAATAATCATAAGTCATAATGAATCTGCCCTCTGGCTATTTAACATAGACACGACGGGCCGTGGGATAAGCGATTCCTGGCTGGCAACCATCTGAAAAATTGATCTATCCCAAAATATATACAATTAAAATCTATTTACGAAGCAGATTCGAAAACAGAAAATAAAAGAATAGTGGAAACTAATCTTACAATCCCCCCACTCATGGCAGGGTCTATTTTCATTTTGGGAGGAAGATTCAAAAGATAATGTCACACAATCTTGGCAATTAAATACAATTATGTAATCTTTTTGGATAGCATAATTGGAGAACAATCTGATCGGACAACGCTCTCAATGTGATTTGTAAATATTGATTTCTAATTGAATCAACATACTTTGGCAAACACAGGTTGGATTAGCAATATTGCAAATCGGAGAAAAAACTTCAGTTTCCGTGAGAAAAAAACACACCATGGACATATGTCTAATCTGGTTGGTGGTATACCTATCCCTCTGAAAAATATGTGTTCGTCAGTTGGGATTTTCCCATATATATATATGGAAAGTCATAAAATTCCATGGTTCCAAACCAGCAAGAAATGGTCAATGGCAACAATGGGAGCACTTTCTAACAAACAGTGGGATGTCCTATACAAATTATCACTTGGAGTATATATATATACACATATACATATAATAACTGGTGATGTTCCATTAATGTAAGGATGGTATTCCTTTAGGGCTACATATTGATACTTAGTGGAACTGCACCCCCAATGCTAACCAGTTGCTTGGAGGATCATCCCACGGATCAGTGGTTAATAACCTATTCGTGATCGTAAGTTCACAATTCGTGGGGCCGTTATCCCATACACACACAGATATATATATATATATATATATGCAAATAATTATACATAACTGGGGAAACTAACCCCACCAGTCCTTACCAATTCCTGTCCAATTTTTCTTCATGCGCCATTCTAAGTGTCGCGCCTGTGGTCCAAATTTCTTCAAAGGAATTCGGATCCACCTGTAGCCCATGGGAAGTGCAAGGAACCATTAAACTGTTAGTGGATATGGAACTATAGTTATAAGGACCCCATATCCCAACAAACATGGGGGGTTTTAATACCATGGTTATACCCATAAGTTATTAACCTCTGGTCTGCACCCCTAAGCATTAATGGGGATCGATCGATTTTTGGAGAAGCCCTGGTGGTGTAGCAAACAAACCCTGTCCAAGCTTGCAATGGGGATGCTTGGAATTCCACATGACTTCTGGTACATCTGGCCAAATTCTGTTCAACACTTTAGGCATTCATAAACCCACAAAAAACTTTGGGTAGCTTCTTAAGAAAAACATATCACATCTTAATTCATGTTCCCATGCGTGTTCCTTAAATCCCATGATTTGTGTTTTCATTGTTCATGTTTGTTTTTCCCCAGATTCCAACCCTTGCCGCCAAGATGCAATCTTTGGGCTCAGGCCGGTAGCATAGTGATGAACTCCTCAAGGTGAAGGTGACATCCAAGGCCTCTGATTATCTTAACATACTATGGATAGTTGCGAAATCCTGCGCCAGTTGATAAGTTGTTAACATCCCATTATTTATAGGGGTTTCAACTTCAACCATCTTTTAGGTGGGGCAGGATTTCGCAACCATCCACAGTAGCTATGGAAACTGGCACAGCTGTATGATTTCTGATGATTTCTGATGATTTATCTATTAAAACATGGGTGATTTTCTATGGGATTTACCCTGTGGCATTCTTTTGTGGGATTCAATGGGGATCATTCCGGATTTACCCAACAAACATGGGATATTAAAAGGGAATACCATCTTATTATGTCTTACAGTTTGCCACGGAAGCCATAGAGTTCGAGCATTGATTTATCACGATTTTCCCATCATTACTGTAATTGTGATTTACCTGTAGCTACGTTCGACAAAGCAGAGGGTCACCATCAAAATGGAGATTTCTCATTGGATTTCACATGTTAAGAACAAGGCAAAGAAAAAGGTGCATGAATCATGGGATTTCAATGGAAGAATCAGGTTGGTTGAACAATCTAACATTTACCCTCTGGTAAACATACAAAAATCTATGGAACATCACCATTTTATAGCTTGGTAAATCAACTATAAATGGCAATTTTCAATAGCTTTTTGTAAGTTTTCCAGAGGGTGACTACACTTATCTTTTCACCACAATGTGTATTCAGTCGAACCATATTGGGAATTAAGCTCCATTGTTGGAATGACATTTTCAGGGACATCACCATGTTTTTTTGACCAATCTAACTTGAGATGTGGCCCCCAAATACCTATTTCTTTGTTAAACCCCTTTTATAAGTGCTCATACTATAACTTATGACCATATATCCTACTTATACTGTAACTCATAACCCCTATAGTTGTGGCAATCACCTGTTAAGTGGAACTTCGCCCCCAAATAGCCTACATCAGGATATCAAGTTGATCCCTTAAAATTCAAACAGCTCACTGAGATACAAAAACCTGTCTACAGCATGAAGCCCGTCTTGAAAAACTGCTTCCAATAGGGGAAGAGAAAACATCCCCTGCTTGGATGTATAACTATAGTAGCAACTCATGGGTCATATCCCAACAAACATGGGGGATTGCTCACCATGGTTACCCTCTGGTTATGTCAAAATAGCTATTGAAAATAGCCATTTATAGCTGATTTACCCATTATATAAACATAGTGATTTTCCATAGTTATGTTAGTTTACCAGAGGGTATACACATTAAAAGCAACCGCAACGGCCTGCACCCCCATTGCAGCTCCTTCTAGACAGTGAGGCGAGACGGACACCTCAAAAAAACAATCAGTTTGGTTCACCCTCCAAGCCGCAGCGGCTATACATCGGTGGATTTGGGGGTAACCTCTGGTAATTTAAGAGACCTATAGAAATCACCATTTGTAACTGTGTTACTGTTACAAATTTGTTTGTAAAAATTGGCCATGTTGGATAGTTATCTTGAATTACCAAAAGGTCTATATGCTTTTTATAGCCTCCTGTTTTCGACAAACATGGCTGTTGGTTTGTTCTTGGAAGAGTCGTCCACCGCTGGAGGAGGTGACCATCACCACTAGCACCGGCCCAAGTAACTTAATGTTGTTAAAACAATGCCATTGGCACCATCCATTTGGGAATGGTTTATAAAAGTTTATACCACCTATAAAAATGGTGACATTGGGGGTGGTTTATGATTGTTTTACCAACATTACATCTGTTTTGGCTGCTTCAATTACCTCCTTCTATGGCATTCGTATTGGCGCACAGGCGGACCTGCACGGGAACCCATAAATCGATATAAACTATGGTAGTTCAGCTGTACCCTCTCGTTATGTCAACAGTTTGCTATTGAAAATGGCCATAGAAATAGTTGATTTTCCCATGAAACATCGTGATTTTCCATAGTTATGTTAGTTTACCAGAGGGTACCATGTCTAGAACCCATTTTGGGATGATTCCCCGACATTTATTATCATGTACCTAGTGATGTTACAGGGTCGTCTGGTGATCACATGATCACATTGATCCATTATGTATACAAATGATACCTAATTACACAACAAAATCAATACATATGTACTTACACCCCATGATGCCCAATGTTCATATCTCAGTATACACCACCATGTTTGGCCGAACTCCCACTGTCATCATCTCCACTTCCCATGTTTTGCAGTAAAAAAACAGCAACAAAAACATCCACCGACCGCAGCCGTGGCCGTGGCACAACATCCCGCGCATCCGCTGTGGATCCAGTCGATCCAGTGGGTCCGGCCATCATCTGGGAGATGGTGTAGCCGCCCTTCAGCTGACCCAAGGCATCAACCGCATGGTCGTCGGGTTTGATCTCCTTGAGGTGTTGGGGGAGGTGGTAAAGAAACAAAAAAAAACGGGAGATGATACCGAAAAGGAGATTGATGTGTCATCATGATAGACATGAACGTGGATTCTCAATGATTCTCATGTATGTATCAGGTATGTATATATATATATACCGAGAGAATTATATATATATACATAAATAATTATATAAAATTAAACATACATATTGTTATTATTGGGGTGATACCCATGATCATCACCCTGATGCATCCAAGATTTGCATCTTCCGAGCATCTTCCCAGCGCTGCAGCTCGTCACGATCCACCTCGATTTCGTTGAGGTCGATGCGATGCCCCTGGCGTCACGGCGAGTCGTCTGTGGGATGGGCATTGAACGAGTTTTCTGTTGGCAACCGGCCATAAACAACGACCAGTTTGGGATTTCTACAACTCATTTATGGATATGTGTTGTGATTTTGGGGATAGTTTTTTGGTTCACTTTATGGATGCTTTTTGGTTGAGCACATTGGCCAAAGGGTGGGGGATTCCATGGTATTCCATCACTTTTTCAGCAGGAATAAACACATCTATTCTCAGTAGAATGGGGAATTTGGATACCCATAGCTCCTTTTGCCGCTCCCTCATAGCAAATGGATAGATAATACTTCAACAAGTACAACGGGGGAAGACACATCTTTTTCCTGCAAAGCACACCTATGGACGCGAAAATACGCGAAATCCACTAGTACGTGTTTCTAAGTGCGGTGTGACATGCACGCAAATGGGAGATAACAGGACATACTGATGGCTCATCCAGGTACAAAACCAGTGGATGCCCTCAGGTAATTGCAATGGAACGCAAAAATAAAATTTTCTACTGGGTCAGATCACGAAACTTGCTAGAAATGGCATATGTTTTGCCAGGTGATTTTGCTTGACAATATACAGGAACAAACTGTGGAGCTGTTTCCAGTTCTCTCGAGTATGTTTGTGTGAACTTATACCGATTTGAAGGAATAGATCCCTTACTTTTTTCCCAGGACATTTTACAGCTTTAGTCTTGCTACTTTCTTTAAACAAAAACTATATATAGGATATATCCACTGATACTGTACCTCGTATCCCACATTCAATTGGTAAATCATCACGTTACATGTTGACCTTCGCAGCTAGACGAGTCCGCAGCCACAGTGATAAGGTAGGTCTTGATGGGAAAATGTCATGGGAATTCCACCCCAAGGGTGAACCCCCTCAAAAAATAATAAGGTATTCAATGTGTTACCATACCACCTACCAACTACCGAGAGGTCATGGGTTGGTGGGACATGGTGGGACCATGAATCCGCTCCGCACTTCCAAGACTGCCCTTTGGCAGTTTTAAGTTCTGACAAGCTGGTCATATACCCTCTGGTATATTAAGATAGACTCTGAAAATAAGCAAGTTTTAGTGGAAAATATAATCTTCCAACCCCACTGCCAAGGTCGTCATGTTAATTTACTGGAGGGTGATTGGGAACCCAAATCATGCAATGAATCACTGGGCCAACCAGAGTTTCTCACGATATATCCCCATTTTTTTGGAGCCTATTTGATACCTGTAACCCTGGTTGGTAAGTCCCATAAGTGGATTTATTCCATACATGACTGGGTCATAGTTACAAGTTATAACAACTTAGAACTTAAAACTATTGTTCTTCATCTAGTAAACCCAATATTTCCACCATCCCAAAATCAAAGGAAGGTGAGAAGCCAAGGCGAAAGACATGAACTGCTTGCCGGTCATCTGTTGAGGCCATGGGAACAGCTACATCATGGGCTGCCCGCATGGTGCGAATGAGAAAGTTAAGTGTCCATCAGCATCGCACCATGGAAAGGATGATCATGCCTCGGAAATTCTCTGCGATCATGGTGAGATCGCACTGCGGCTCTTCAGCAGCATGGGTAACGGCCGGGGCAGTGACCCATTCCGGGGACACTGCCATCATGAGTGCGGGCTCGTAATAGGCATTTTACCATGGTGGTTTCTTAACCGTCTTAACCATCCCCAGTCATGGTCGTTATGGCATTGGTCAACCAGTTATGGACCGTGGTGTCAGATCCTCGATGTCCTACCTCCTTCAGTTGGTAGATGCCCAGCGTCGCGCCCCCTGCAGAGTTGAGCTGCCGCGAAGTCGTTGAGCTCTCCGTCTTCGGCGGGTGGTGATGAAATCCTGGGCTGCGTGATGGGGTACCCTGGGTGATGGTAGCTTCAAGATTTTCAAGGAAAAAAATGATGGAAATTAGGAAAACTGTGGGTGAAATGGTGAAATTCTGGAAATGAATTGGTCCGAGGATTAAAAGCAACTTTGGGATTTTCATATGGTTGGTGGTTTCAACCATCTTGAAAAATATTTGTCAATGGGAAAGATTATCGCATATATTATGGAAAATAAAACGTGTTTGAAACAACCAACCAGTCATGCTTTTCAAGGACACATACAGCTTTTAAAAAACGCCTGGGAAACCTCTTCAGACGTAGCCAAACCTCCACAAAGTCAGCTGGACGACCAAACATGGCCACTGGACGTGGGGTCCCCCTAGCTATAAATTGGTTTACAACCGCCATTCGCTATAATATATATATATGGTATAGAGATAGTTATATCTACTATTGTATACAACTATAGATCCCACTGTATTTAACATATACTTCTAAACCAACTTGGTACACAAACTGGCCCCCCCGGGCAGTTTACGCAGGAATCCTCTCAGGTTGACCATTCCACCAGCCTTCCGTGTCGATTCACCACCCATAAAAACCATAGGGGATATTCCTCATAGCGTGGGACATATTGACATATTAACATATATAGCCATGAAATGGGTGGGATATTAACTTATAGCCATGAAGGGTGGGATATTAAGGCTGGTGTGTAATATGTTAATATGTTAATATGTTATTACCAGCCAGCTACTGACTGGGATGCATTTTAGTTGTCAAGACATTTTTTTTCATCGCTGGACACCGTGATTGGCGTCAGTTTGGGGATGATCCTCTGGTGATTTCACAGCTTGGAATCCATGGCCCATTGAAATACCCTCTGGTAAACATACAAAAAGCTATGGAAAGATCCACCATTTTTAATGGGAAAATCCACTATTTCTATGGCCATTTTCAATAGCCATGTTAAATTACCAGAGGGTAGATGATGTGTACATGATGATTGACCGAACTGACCGAACTGGTGACTTTCGACAGCTATCTTAAATAGCCACAGGTCATATTCCCATTAATATATTTAATATCGATCTTTGTAGCATCATATATCTTTGTTCTAGCATTAAATCCCACGGATTTTCGCATTTTATGGCCATGGAAAACCCCAAAATTCTCCAAAGCCAGGGATAGGTCGCAACGAGCGTCTCTTGACCACCTCGCGCTCACCAACGTCCACCTGGGGAGCTCCACTATGGAATGGATACCCTCTGGTTGTGTCAAAATAGCTATTGAAAATGGCCCATTTACAGTTGATTTACCTATTAAAAATTGTGATTTTCCAGAGTTATGTCTGGTAAACATACAACAAACTATGGAAAATCACCATTTTTAATGGGAAAATCCACTATAAATTGCCATTTTCAATAGCTATGTTACTTTACCAGAGGGTATCTCTTAGAAAAATGTGTGCGTGTGTGATAGATGTTTGCATTTTGTGTTTCCCAGGGGCTGCAGGCTTAGACTTTTCACGACTTTGGCGCCACCTTTTGGGGGGCTCAAAACCTAAGTAGCCCTATTCAACCAAACAGGCCATCGAGTTATTTCAGTGGTAAGTGGATCATAACCCATGACATACATCCAATTAGGGGGTTTTGCTATAAGCAGCTAAGGATAAAACCTCAAGGTCCAAGCGTCGGACTCCCAAGGCCCTCCAATTTTTTTAGCCAGGCACCTCTACCAGTGGCCGGTCCGACACCGGGTCAAGTTTTCTGCCAGGAGCCACCTGAAGGTTTCGCAAGGTCCATGCCCTGGTTGGTGGTGAAAAAAACCATCTTGAAACATGATGGAGTTCGTCAATGGGAAGGATGACATCCCTTTTTATGACATGGAAAATAACAAAAACAAGTTTGAAACCACCAGCCAGATATCTTATTAACCATTATTAACCACCATTAACCATCATTAACCACCATTATCCACCATTAACCACTGGAATATTCAATCTCCACTGAGAAACGCCTTCAAACCCCTGGTGTTGAGTGTTGGATCTGTTCATTCAATGGTCCCATAGTGGGTTTTGTTTAATCCCCACCCCCCTAATATTGAACACCCGCAAAAAACACCGTTTAGTAGGGGATGTCATCACAAAAAATTGACCATACAATGGGGATGTTTAATATTGAAGGGGGTGGGATTGAAAAGATTTCACCATGTTCCCAATGTTTCATCCAATATCCCATCATGGTTGGGATTCCCGTTGTATTCCCCATGGTATATCCACCCTCCTCCATCATTTGTTTAATATTAGGGGGATGGAATTAACCATCAGTTAACCACCAGTTAACCACCAGTCAACCACTATTAAGAATTATCAGCCATTGTCCATGACCAACCATTGTTACTAATCATTAACCATTACTAATGTTTAATCAGCGTTAGCCATTCTTAACCACTAGAATCAGGTAATCCAACTTGCTGGACATGTTCCGATTTAGTTCGATAATTTTCCGAGCTAGAAACCTCCGTTTATAGATAAATGTCCCAGTATTGTCCCATTGATACCTCCATGTATAGTTGATTTTTGCATATGTTCCCATGATCTTCACCTCAAAACCTCCATTCATAGATGATTTTCACATATGGGTGTTTCCAGCAAAATTGGGTACCTCAATAATTGGGTGGTTAATACATGTTAATACTAAAAATAAACTTAAATCTGTGGTCCCCCAGGTGCTTAATTTTGACCCATACCCATATGTTCCCATTAAAGCCTTCACTTTTCATTGGGATTTGCCAGGGCCATGGTGAACATTTCGGCGCCTCCGGCAGGGGGTCGAAGAGCGGCGCGCCCTGCAACTCTCCCAGACGCGCGCCTTCTTCGATCCAATCCTGCAATGGTGAGAAAGTCAAAGAATTCCTTGGCAACTCATGGCCTCAAAGGATATGATTATGGGATGAGGATGATGATGATGATGATGATGATGGTGATGGTGATGGTGATGATCATATGACAATGAATGTGCAAATGAACATATGAAGATAAATATGAAGATGAACATATGAACATGAAGATAACAATGACGATGAACATGAACATGAAGATATTGAGGATGATGATTAGTTCTGATGATTTATGAATATATACGATGATGATTATATTTATATGATGATGATTCCTTTGTTGATGCTCATTCTTCTTATGGGACTGTGATTATAATAATTCATAACCACCAGCATCATCATCATAATCATACATGGTGTAAAACCTGATTCTGTTAAATAGTCGCGCACACACACACATATATATACATACACATAAGTTACACACACATATATATATATATTATATAAGTATATAGGATAGAGAGAGAGAGAGAGAGGCAGTACACTACACAATGTTTAAAATTCCTGGGCTGGGAAGAAGCCATCAACTGGTAAAAGAATCGTTCAAATCACAACTGGAAATGCTTTTGTCATTCTAGGGACCGTGAACCGTGAACGAAACATAGTGGGGCTGACCGTCCTGATGTCCAAACAAAAAAATCAGATTCATTTCTTCAATACCATTGTTAATGGTTGGTGGTTTCAACCCCTCTGAAAAATATTAGTCAGTTGGGATTATTTATGATTCCCAATATATGGGAAAAATGTTCCAAACCACCAACCAGTTTCATGTTGAATTCCTCTTAATTAATTAATTTGTGAGTTCCACTTCAAGTTTTCGATTTCCATGCTTTTTATGCCTCACAATTTCACTTTCTCCCCAAGATAATCCCTAGGTTTCCCAGGCATCACCCGCGGTGCAATTCCACTAAAAATGTGGCTCGTAGAACTAGAGTAAGGATTATATCCCAACAAACATGGAGGTTACACCATAGTTGTACCCATTCAAAAGCTAGTAATTTAACATAGCTATTGAAAATGACCATAGAAATAGTGGATTTTCCCATTAAAAATGGTGGATCTTTCCTAGTTGTACCCAGCTGCACCCAGCCCATCTCGCCCGTCTCCTTCTCCTCGCTCGATTCAAAGGGCTCCATCGGCCCAGACTCCGTGGCAGCGAGGCCCGGGTGTTGCTCCAACAAACTGCGCTGCCGCGCCGTCATCCCAGGACCTGCGGGACAGAAATGGAGGTTGCCCCAGTTATGGCCATAATAGAAATTGTTTAATGGGGAAAATGAAAATAATTATATTTATATGGCCACTATATATATATATCACTATCCCCATGGCCATGGTATATCTATTATAGTTTATAGATGGCCACTATGGTATGTTGATAGTTTTCTAGATAGTTTAATATATAGTGTAAACTGTTGACTAATCCATTGGAATTGGGTGTCAAATCATTTCAGCCCTAGACCACAGGTGGCTGACTGTCTATGTTTATTATTCACCAGCTAATCAATTCTAATTAAGGAGGGGTTTGACCCACCCAAATAATAGGTGGGACATGGTGGGACATTTGGGATGTAGTAAATAGATGTAAATAGATGTAGATAGTAGGAAAGGGCTGTTGATATTATGGGCACTCTTCACCGGGCATGCCCATGTTTGTTGATTGAAATAGATCAAATCTGGAATTTGCTGGTGGGGTCGGCCGGTCGGCCCTTGAAAAACCCATCGACGCTAAGTTGGTGTTGGTGGTCATGGCAACTTGGCTCTGACAAGTCAGGGAGATCTGAAGCGATTGGCTCACATGTTCACATTGGCGCGTTTTGGGGTTTCACTTCTACTGGCTACTACTAGACTACAGCAAAACCCAAACGTCCAGCCAATATGAAAATGAGTATTCATGAGATACCTGCTACGAAATCACCTTTAAAATCCTTGTTTACTGATGTACTCCTTGTCAATTCATGACATTTGGACCCCGAAAGCCCCTCTGTTGGCACACGGTGGCACCTGGAATTGGCTGCAAGGTTTCCCGCATCCACTGCGGGAGGGACAAAAACCTGACCGATCCATTGCTCCGAATAGCCGACCGGGTCTGAAAATAATAAGCCACGCGACCCCCAGTGACCCCCAAAAAAAACGGGTTTTGTCATGGTTTGTCATCATGTCCCCTACATTCAAGTATGCAATCTTGGGTAGCAAACTCGGAGCATTTGAGTAGCAAAGCCGTGATATTTAAGCATCAAACATGGGGGTCCGAGTCTCAAAAACACGTGCCACTTTATCATCAGTGGTGCAAACAGGCTCCAGACCCAGGATTGACAATCCCTTAGCTGATTTAAAAAAATGGGGTGCCATTCTTAATTGTAATGTGTCACTGTTTTGGTGGTAGACACCCCCATTCAATAGTACTGGTTTGTTCAGCGATTTACCCACCAACTTGATAGCCATAGGCTTTTTGCGACCCACAGGTCGTCGTGGATTTCAGTTCAAGCCAGCCATGCTTGTCGACCAAAGGCTAGTCCATTAGGTCAACAAAAACTTGCTGGTTGCTCCCCTGCTAAATTGGTTTAATTTCTAGTGCTTATCCAAAGAAATTGCCACAACAAGCCCACAAAAGCGAACAAAATGTCTGGGGACCACCATGAAAAGTGTTGGCATTTAGCCTACCATTCACCAAGGTACACTCGGAAGTAAACAGTGTATCTAGACATGTCCTTCTCATGACATCACCATTAAGACACCCCCTGGCACTTTGAAAACTGAGGAAACCCACAATGCCAACACAAGAGGTAAAATCATCGAACGCAATTGGCCATCTTGAGCAGCAAGCCTGTTAAATTACTGGGTCTGTTGGTGTTTCTGCCCTGTCTGGGTGAGACCTGTTGGCTCCTTGAAATGGCGCACTATTTTTCCTGTGTATTTTTTCCCCTTCCCCGGGGATTTTTTTTCCCCGATCATCCTTTCACAATGAAGCCAGCAGGCAGGCAAGCAAGCAAGCAAGCCAGGCAGGCCAAGCAAGCAAGCAAGCAAGCCAGCAAGCAAGCAAGCCAGGCAAGGAAGCAAGCAAGCAACTGAGCAACTGAGCAACTGAGCAACCGAGCAAAGCAGGCAGGCAGGCAGGCCAGGCAGCCAGCCAGCCAAGCCAGCCAACCAGCAAGCAAGCAAGCCAGCAAGCAAGCAAGCATGCAAGCATGCAAGGATGCAAGCATGCAAGACAGCAAGCAAGGGGGCAATCGGGCAAGCGAGCAAGCAAGCCAGCCAGCCAGCTAGCAAGCAAGCCAGCCATTCAGGTAAGCCAGAGCAAGCAACCACTTTGCATGCAGGCAAGCAAGCCAGGAAGGCAGCAAGCAAGCAAGTGTGGAAGCAAGCAAGGAAGTAAGCAAGCGAGCCAGCCAGCAAGCAAGCAAGCCAGCCACCATAAGCAAAGTTTTGAGCCAATCGTAGATAGACCTTCGAGCCAACCCTTCGGAAAAACTATTAAGCCAACTTTCAATAAAACAAAGCAACTCTGAACCAAACCTAAATAAAGTTCTAAACCAACTGCAACCCAATTCCAACCTTACTTCTCCAAACCCTAAACGAACTTTAAATTGTAAACTTACTGTCACTAAACAGTAAGTAAAGCTTTGAACCAATCTTTGACTAACCCTAAAGAAAATTCAAAATAAAAACAACACCAAAGCTTAGATCTAGTTTAAATCAACCATAAATAAATGTTGAACCAACTCTAGAGAAAAACCTTGACCAACCTGAAATAGAAAGATAAGCTGACCTTATAGTAAAGCACCAACAATTTTGAAATACAACCTGAAACCACCATCAAATAAACTTTCATTAAACCTTGAACCAATCCTCAATAAACCACACATCAACCCTAAATAGATCTCTAACCAGCCCCAAACCAATTCTAAACTGAACCGTAAACCAATTTAAAACATAAAGTGCACCGGCACTACATCGACCCTAAACCAACTTGAATTGGCCATTAAGCCAACTTTAAGAAAACACTCAACAACCTCAAATAAATGTCCAAAAAACATTCAATATTCTTTTAAACAAATCCATAGTCCAGCTCTAATCAAACCTTAAACCAACCCCAAATCAACCCTAAACCAGCCTTAAACCGATTATTAAAGAACCCCTTAATCCAACCCCAAAGAAAACCTTAAAGCAAACTATCTATGTATATATGTAAATATAAATAAATACAAATAAATCCTGAAACCCTCACGAAGGAAACTGCACGCACACCTTAAAGTCAACCCCAAGCCAACTTTAATGTTCAACCAACCTCAAATAAACCCTGAAACGAATGCCAAATAAAGGGTTAACCCAACCCAAAACAAACCCACATCCAAAACAAAAGACAGATGAATTTTCGACAAATTCCGAATCAAACCCTGAACCGATTTTAGATACAACTTTGCACCAACCTTAAGCCAACCAGCAATAAACCACTGACCCAACCCCGAATCAATCCTAAACCAAACCGGAAGATAACTTAAACACATGTTAAGCCAAACACTAAGCACGCCAGAAATAACACCCGACAGATATTTTATCTCAGCATTACGCCAACATTAAATAAATCCAGAGTAAACCTGAAGCTAACGCTAAGCCCACCCAAACTAACCCCTAAATCAACTTTAACTACAATTTCAAACAGCCTTGGAGCACAACCCGAAACCAAATCTAAACAAAACCTTATACCAAACCTAAACCAACCCTGAACATATCTTAAAAAATAAGAACCATTCCAAACTACTTTCACCCAAGCCTAAACAAATCCTACAGCAGCCCTAACACCATGCTATTTGAACCAACCCTAAAACTAAGTGGACTCCTAGCTAAACCGCAAAATAACCCTAAATAACATATTGCACCAACACTAAATTCACGCCAAACAAGCGCTACACAAACACCATTTATAACCAACTTTAAACCGACCTGAAATAACTAAGCCAACCCACGATACCGATACCTTTAACCAAGCACAAGCACACACCACAGCAGCCCCAACAACACTTCTAGCTGAACCAACCCCAGGTTTTTGCTAGCTCCAAAAAAATCCGATTCCGGCAGAAATAAGAGTTTCTAGCTCTAAAATGCGTGACTTACCATCAGTTTCTAGCTCCAAAATGCTGCAATCACCGTAGAAGTGGTTCCAAAATGTTTGCAGCTTCGAGATCCCCATGTGGTGTGACATTTAGGGCTCAACCCTGGGATCTCAGCCTGCACATGTGGATGAATTCCCATGTACTGACATCCAATCTGACTGGCTGAATTTTTGTACTGACGTCCGTCCCAGACTAAAAGTGGTAGGTCAAGCCTAAATTTTAGTCCATGGCTTTTGCAATTTTTGAAGCATGATCCCACTTGCCACGTGGATGAAAACCCAGGATACAAGATATGTACCTTTAAAAATTTTCGAGATGACCCCGAGGCTGAAAATCAATACACTGAGGTTTATAGCATCAAACATTTTTAGAATCATGTCCTCTGCTTCCCCCAGACCCGTGATCTTCGGCATACTTTTTCCCTGGCGCAGTTGCTGATTCATCCCCAAGCCGCGAGGGTCTGCGAGGCCATCAGAAATCGGAAGAAAAAAAGGAATCAGCCTCATCATCAAACATTTTCAGATTGAATTGGAGCTTGAAATTTTTGAAATGTGGAAAACAATTGGCCCCGACCTCCCAGCACATAGAGAATCGCAAGTGGATCCGCTGGCCTTCTTGGCACATAAAGACTCGAAGTCGGCCTTCTTGACCAACTCATATTAATGGTTCTTAATTTGTTCAAACCCTTCCTTGGTTCAGTCCAAATATCAAAAAACGAAACCACAGTCCTTGGTTTGAAGATTTTGAGGTGTGGAAAAATATAATGCCCGTGTGGGGCCTCAAGGATCTGAAGGCAAATGACAGAATGCTTTCAAATCATTCAATTTCTTCTGAAATTTCTGAACCTTTCAGGATTTGCTCAGAGATCTCAAAAAAAAGGGACCTGTTTCATCTATTTCCCTAGCGCTGCTTGTTTGCTTCCTGCTCAACTGTGCCCAGAGATGCAGTGGGAATCTCAGAAATCAAGCGGAGGAAATCCTGAGCAACATTGCAAATCTCACGGAAAAAATGGAACGCCGGGCTTTGGTCCTGAAACATCTGAAACATTTGAAACTCACAAAGTTTGAAGAAGGAATTTGACTTTTGTATCAGTTGAATCTCCAAATAGGCCAGGCAGCAGTTCTCAGGTACGGCGGCTGCGACAGCTGCTTGGCGATGCGAATGAAATGACCATGCACAGCTTTTCCGTAGGCTTCGCGGTTGCGAATGGTGTGATGCAGCATTGAGAAATATCCTGGAGCGCGTTCCAAGACCTCTGACCATTTCAATCCTGTCTCTGTGACGCCTGTGACTGGGTTTTTCAACCTCACTCTGCCGTGTTCATCCAGCAGAGGACGGCTGGAGTGGTGCTGCTGGTCCAACTCCAGCAAGCGATTCATCTCCTGCCATATCAAACGATCTCCACTGCGGAAACGTGAAAAGTTGGCAGCAATTGCCTGGGCAACAGGATGCAGATGTCAGGTCATGGGATTTCAGCCTCAGCATTCCTAGGCTATACCAACTAACTCAACTACAGACGATATAAAAACATATATATATATATATGTATCACACATATATATATATATACACGAGCTACACACATATCCAGTGATATCATTTATATCAAAATGTGTCAAAGATCTTATAATTTTTCGAATTCATAGCCCAACGTTTCTCTTCCCATTCTTACATTGTGTGCAAACAAAGGTGTTCAATGCTTTCTGGTTGGCTCCATGATGCTCCATGCATGGCGCAAATGTCAGCATCATGGTTTTTATCCTCAACATTGGTCAGCTCTCGACTGCAAATAGCCTACTCACCGGCATTCAGTCATAATAGTCATATCATTCATCAAATATATCATAACACCTCGCGGCTGAAATTCATGGGTCCAACATGTCCAATGATTTTTCTCAATTGCTGTGTGCAAAAGCAACAACACCCCCAATGGCACGAAATGTCAGCGTCATGAGTTTTATCCTCGACAGTCTTCAGCTATGCCAACTATCTAACCTAAACACATGCAGTCATTTCAGCTATAAAATGAAACTCAAAATGTTGCAAAAAACAAGAAACAAACATACTATATCACACTATTCTCGATATTTCCTGATGTTTGCAACAATGCTCTCAATATAAGCCGTGGGTGATGTCAGTCATTGAGTCCGAACCGCAACCCTGGATTTTTTCATATGAGTTATTGATGCTATTATGTTTTTTGGGGACGTTTCACCACCCAGACCACCCAGCAACAGAAGTAGCGCTACACAATAGCCCACCAAGGCACCAAAATCTCCTTGCTCTTCTCTGGTTTCTCCTGCATGTCAACTGCTTCTTTGGTCTTCTTCTGCAAGCTTTTGAGTGTCTTTTTGCCATTCTCTACTGGGTGCACTGTCTCCACCTGATCTGCCTGGGACGCTTTGGACTGGTCATTTGCTCCAGTGGCTTCTGCATCAGACATGTCAGAATCAGCAAGATGCACACTGTTATGGGCATCATCAGCTGACTCGTTGTCATCGTCGATGATCTCCACGCCTTTTGCAGGCGTAATGACTTTCGGTGCTTTCCGTGCTTTTTGCTTCCTTCTTTGCCGCCTCTTTCGCACAGGTTTGCATTGTTGTTTGGCAGCAAAAGCCAAGTCGGCCACTGGTCCTTGTCTTGCTGACTTGAAATCATCCAAGTCCCGCAAGTGCGCTGGCCATTCGTCCCAGAGATGAGCATGGCGGACGGCCTCCAAGGACTTGGAGGACAAAACCAGCTTGAGACCGTCAATGCTTGGATGCGCCTCAGCAGAGAGAAACAGCGCCACCCGGTTGATGTCGCAGACCCTGGTAGAACTTGAAGCCCGGCATCTCCAAGTAGAATCATCATTCTCATCAGGCTGCATCTGGCAAATCCGGCAGTACCTGCACACATCCCTGGGGATAGCCATGGTACAAGGCTTGGCGCCAGAGCGAACCCCCTTCTTTGCTGTGTACCTCCAGCAGGTCAGAATGACACCTACTCGCCAAGCACGGTCTTTTGGAGGGCAATAGAGGACTGGCGTGCCAGCACAAACCTCAGCAGCGGCATCTTCAAGGCCATGTCTTTTTTTGAAGGATGCCGCAAGGTTTCTCCATGCATAGGCTCTGGAACACCTCTTGGCTGGGAGGCCACAGATGGCTCTCACTTGGGCCGCCAGTCGCTGGGCAGAAGCGTACCAATTCAGTGGTTTTTTTGTTGTTCGGAATCTGTATGGTCTTGGCAAGGCGTGATGATCTGCCTTTGTTCTGATGTTGGTAAGACACTGCCACAAGGGCCCCAGCACTGGTTCGATCTTGGTCAACTCCACCCCATCACCCAGTCGAACCTCGGCAAAGACCTGCGATAAGGTCACCAGTTTCTTCATCCTGGTGGATCTTGCGCATGTCTGATCGTCATCCACATCATCCACATCGAGGACCTCATCCCATGTAGATTTGTCTAGCTCTGGGGGTGGCAGCTTGCGCCCACAACCCAGACGCTGGGCTTGCCTCTCTGGAAGCTCTTCCATACAGGTGCCATCTTCACGAATGCCTTCGAATGTGACGCGGTTGGCCGCTTGACGGGCTTTGATCTGATTCAGAAGCTGGTAACACTTCAGATCTGCCCCAGACATATCAGATATCTTAGGCTCACCGGTGGGCTCAGTGACGACAAACTCCTCAAATTCTGACAGGTCTGAAACATCCACTGGATCATCCTCAACCTCCACAGAATGCATGTCAAGCATCATTTCAGCCATCTCGTCAGGCTCTTTGGCGCACTGGGCCACGTACTTGTCCAGCAGCTCTGATCTGCTATACCTCGGATGGTAAACCCACAGCACTCAAACGTATCAAAATCCAAAACCAGTGATTCCTTAACATTCTGATGGGTAATCATCATGGCATGGAGATCACCGAGGATAAATTTCTAGGGCTTGGGGTTCAGGCCCATAATGACTTATATAATCTCAGGGATCGAAGAACAAACAAATGCTAGAGAAGCAGGTCACTTTCATCACTAACAACTTTGATATCTATGATGTTGATCTATGGAAATATTCCAACCAGCGCGCAGAGGATAAAAATCCAAGGCTTGGGATCAAGGCTCCTAACCCGTTTATTGCGGGGTAACTAGATGCTGAGAAACCACAGGGATCACAGGGGGATTCTGGGGCCCATATCATTGAACAAATGAGATGCAAATAAACTCAACACCAAGCATTTCATCCTTGTCTGATCTGCCTCGTTCTACCATCCCCACTATATACAATGATTGATCATCAGTCCAACCAGGGCGCGGGGGATAAAATTCCAAGGCCTGACATCAGGGCTCCTGACCTGTTTATTGCAGGAAACGACTTATATAATCTCAGGGATCGAAGAACAAACAAATGCTAGAGAAGCAGGTCACTTTCATCACTAACAACTTTGATATCTATGATGTTGATCTATGGAAATATTCCAACCAGCGCGCAGAGGATAAAAATCCAAGGCTTGGGATCAAGGCTCCTAACCCGTTTATTGCGGGGTAACTAGATGCTGAGAAACCACAGGGATCACAGGGGGATTCTGGGGCCCATATCATTGAACAAATGAGATGCAAATAAACTCAACACCAAGCATTTCATCCTTGTCTGATCTGCCTCGTTCTACCATCCCCACTATATACAATGATTGATCATCAGTCCAACCAGGGCGCGGGGGATAAAATTCCAAGGCCTGACATCAGGGCTCCTGACCTGTTTATTGCAGGAAACTAGATGTTGAAACACATGGGAGCCAATCGTCTTTAAAAGTTCTAAGAAAAAACAAGATTAACAAGATACCAAGCGACTGAGAACAGCATGCCATCAGCTTCACAGCAGCACCCAGGGAACAAGCGGCACAGGCCTCGAATTCTGCGTCTGAGACTGGCTTCAAGTAGGCATCGTCAAGGATCTGGTCGGTGTGGAAGGTGCAGCCATGATCACTGGTGATCCTCTTCATTGTCTGGAACATTGCTTTGGAAGAAGCGAAGCAATAGTCTCTGGCCGACATCTGTGAAATAAGGATGCCAAAACCAGCAAACTCTTCAAACTCCTCAACATCTTGTGTGTAACAAATCTTGAAGACCTTGAAAAATTAGAAAGCATAACAAATCTCAAAGATCTTGAAAGTACATCATGGAGTGACCTAACGAGCACATCCACCATCAAGCCTTCACAACATCTTCCCCAGATGCTGCTGCGTGTCCATTCTTCATGATGTCGCCTGCATCCTGACGGGTCAAAGCAGGGAGCTTTCGTCTTTGGCGAGCCATGGCAGACATGCCAAAATCCAAACCATTAATAAAAATAAAACGTCAGTCCCAAGGATTTCATCCTTTTGCACACCTACATGTGGGACCCAAGCATTCCCAGGGGATCACTGGGAAGCCCGCAATATTAGAGGGAAGAAACCTCAAATCATGGGTTTTTATCTGCGGTCATCCCCAAACTCTCCTCCAAAATCCCCAACATCCCCAAGGAGACGCCTGATCCTTCAAGGCAGGCGTCACCAGTTGGTTTTCCATTTTCTGCGACGCCTGGCAAATGATGGCAGGTGAGCCAGTGCATTGCGAATCTCCCGCAAGGTCCACAAGTCCACAAGTCTGCGAGATAAGGATGCCAAAACCAGCAAACTCTTCAAACTCCTCAACATCTTGTGTGTAACAAATCTTGAAGACCTTGAAAAATTAGAAAGCAAATCATGGGGTGACCTAACGAGCACATCCATCATCAAGCCTTCACAGCATCTTCCCCAGATGCTGCTGCGTGTCCATTCTTCATGATGTCGCCTGCATCCTGACGGGTCAAAGCAGGGAGCTTTCGTCTTTGGCGAGCCATGGCAGACATGCCAAAATCCAAACCATTAATAAAAATAAAACGTCAGTCCCAAGGATTTCATCCTTTTGCACACCTACATGTGGGACCCAAGCATTCCCAGGGGATCACTGGGAAGCATGCAATATTGGAGGGAAGAAACCTCAAATCATGGGTTTTTATCTGCGGTCATCCCCAAACTCTCCTCCAAAATCCCCACTCCCCAAGGAGACACCTGATCCTTCAAGGCAGGCGTCACCAGTTGGTTTTCCATTTTCTGCGACGCCTGGCAGGTGATGGCAGGTGTGCCAGTGCATTGCAAATCTCGAATGTCTGAAAGATTTTGAAGATTCACATATATATATATATGATAGATATGTCATAGAAGCTATAGGTCTGCAGTTTAAAACCATGAATAACGGAACAAACAAATCAAACAGGAATAGGTCCATCAAGGTCATCAAGCTCTGCCTGGAGGCTCTGGTCGCTTTCCGATTCCAGGGCTTCATGTAAAAAGCTATCTCGCAAAGTTTGAAGTGCCTGCCAACAAATAATGTTGACAAGGTCTTGTCGTTGGCTACACATGTTACACATGTCAAACGTTGCACGCCACTCCTGTGAATTGTGCAATCTCTTTGATCTCTTTGTATGATTTGTATGTGAAATATGTGATGTATCCGGACGTATTGCATGCATCATCAATGTCAACGACGGTCGCCTGAGGTGAGGCCCAAAGACCAAACAATTTCTAAGAAAGGGCTCACAAGACCCTGAAATATCTCAAATGTCCAGACGAAAATTGACAAGGCACCCCCGGAAAAAAAAAAAACAGCCGGCCTTGGCCAAGCCTCTATGGCAGCCATCACCACGCCAGTCGCCCATCACAAACAGGCTGGAGTGCACACCACGTTCACATTTTGCCACCCACAGGTCCACCTTCTTGGAAAACTGCATCTCGAGCTTGGTGTGCTGGCACTTCAGCATGGTGCAATGTTTCAGCGGCGGTGGTTGGCACGATGCTGCTCCGCAGAGACATGGACTTGGGACTGCGCCCAACATTTTTTTCACCTGCCAGGGGATCTACAAGATTCACAAGGCTCGCCGCATAACACATGGAATACACCTGTTTCAAATATTTTCAATTTTTGTTCAACTAATTTCACTCCTGCCTGGCTGAACACAGTGCCATTGATAATGACGTTGTAGTCCATTACAATCTCATCACCGGCAAAGATTGGTTTCTCCGCAATGACCTGCACAATCATGGTCAAAGATTGTGCCACACGCTCAATCCAGATAATCTGCACATTCTTCACTTTCTTAAATGCCAAAAAGAAAACAAAACAAAAGGCATCACAAGAACATGCCAAAAATCCCAAGATATGTTCAGCCAACATATCCAAGATATCCCAGATCAGACAAGGAACGGAAAATTGGCCAGAGTCAACAGGGTCATCTGCCAGAAGCCCTGCGTTTGGGACGCAGCTGTGGTTCACCAAATCTCGGAATGGAGATTTGCCAAAGCATGCAATCTTCTCACCCTGGCTGATGTTCTCAATTGCGAACAATCCTTTGCCCTTCTGACCGGCAATGGCCACGCCATACTTCGGCATGGGAGCGGGTGATCAAACTGATCAAATGAAAACTATCAAAGTCATCAAACAACTCCATGATTACAAGCTGACTCTGTTTACAACCTTTGCACTTTTGGGGTTTAAAATTGCACATCCTTCAAGTACAGCCCTTACTGGTGGATTTAGAATATTTTGATAATGTAGCTTTTTCCAATGGCCTGCGCAAGGTTTGCTTGGTTTTTGTACATTTAGTAAATTTATTTCATTATTTCATTTGTCCCTTGACGTGGCTCAAATGGCCACTTGAACCAAATCAGGTCAACCATGGCCAGGCGAATGTAATCCCATGCCCTGACATGCCTGGACGAAACTCAACACTCATGTGCCCCAGGGTTGGAATTCAGAAGCTTGGCATTCTTAAAGGTTTTCAATTTAATTCATGACAAAAAATGAAATCCCAGGCACTGACATATATTACCGAAATTATTTTTAGCATGTTGTGTTGATGGGCACTTGGATGAAATTGGTGCTCTGACCCCAAAATACCCACCGGATAAAACTTATGTACTGACATATTTGGAAATTGCCTTGGCTAGATTTTGGGGTGAGGGTATGGGAACTCAACCGGGGGCACCAGATGGGGATCTTCGAGGTTTAACACGCTGCAAATAGCGAGGCCGCGAGGGAATTGATGTGGCATTGGGGGGGAAGAAATTCCCACCGGGCCCCCTTGACATATCTTGACATCATCCCCTTGGCGCGGCGCCTTTCTTCCACTTTTGCGATGCGCCTTTCCTGGCGCGTGGGGTTGATGGTGGTCCACAGATGTCCACAGCCCCCCTAAGAAAATCCAGCTAATCAGAAAAAAAACATATGGTTGTGGCCTCGGAAGACGCTAACCCGCAGTGTCATCAAAGGTGGCTGGAAAATCCTCGCATGAAAAAAATGGAGGTTGAGTTCGCTGGGAAGATCATCGAACCATTGCTGCTGATATTTTCCAGCACGCCATGTTTCATGGTATCAGGTATCACCGTGTATCACCTAAAATTTTCCCCACCCAGATGCAACCCATGGTGCTGGTATATTTACCTACAAAACTGGGTGATGTTTTGGGTAAATGTTGGGATTCATATTCCATACATACCATTATATACCTCATTATATCTCATATATTCACCATTATACCGTACCATTATATCATCATATATCTCCATTAGAATGTTGATGTTTTTTTTGGGTAAATGTTGGGATTCATATTCCAGCACCATGGAGAATTTGGGACAAGTTGACCTCTGGGATCCTCCGGGCCTCCTTTCTCCGCGCTTCCTTCAGATAGATTTCCCTGGCGGTGCCCTCGTCCGCAAACTCGATGTCCGAACTGGGTGGTTGCTTGGAAGGTCACTGGTGGGTGGTAGATACCCTCTGGTAAACATACAAAAAGCTATGGAAAATTGCCCATTTATGGATGGTTTTCGTATCAAAAATGGTGATTTCCTATAATTAGCTATGTTAGATTATCAGAGGGTACATTGAACTACATTACTGTAGTTGGGTTTATATGTAAACCAAAAAAACCTCACTGGGAACAAACACCTTGCAAGTTGCTCCGAGATCAGAGTTGCAGAAGCATTCCACACCATGTCCTGGGGGAACTCTTGACATGTTGGGTTTGTTTTGATACTAATTTCATTGTGGTTTTACTGTTAAAAGAAACATGCGATTGTATCCGCAAACATGTGGGGAAATAACGATCAATCAAAAACTGGCCTTGACCAACAACGACTGGCGATTTTAAGCCAAGAATATGGAGACAAAGAACCAACTAAACTCCCATCCACCCACGGCTTGCCACAGCCCAAGCTACTAGAAGAAACTGCTACTGGTCTCCGCCACATGCTCCTGCGGATCCAGATCAATGTGGCCAATCCATCTGAGATAGCCGGCAAATAAACATGAGTTGATTATAGTTGATTCGTGAAATTCCTCATTTACTGCGAAAACATGAAGTTGTACTACTAAACTCTTCATCCAGTGGCTTTCCCCACATGTTTACCCATTGTTTCGGATCAAATCACCTATGTTGTTGGCTAAATCCTGTTTTTGATACGCTCTACTTGGGGGTGCAGTTGAACAGTTGAGGTTACAAACGAATATAACCATGGTTATAAGTCCCCATAGTTGGGATATAACCCTGCAATACCCTCTTTCATTAACTACAGTGAAATCTATCCACTTCATTAGTTCACTGTTTCACTGGCCCATATGCTCCATGTATGGAATATTTACCAACATTTGCCCTAAAAATCACCCAAATGTAGGTAAATATACCATACATGGAGCATATGGGTGGACTTTCGTGCCCATCACATCCATCACGGATATCCTCGATGGTCTTCATCAAGCTACGCGCGCTGGCCAGCATGGCTGCCGTGAAGTACCAGGGATACGCCTCCGGAAACTGCAGGTGTCCTCGCGCGTATTGCGCCATGCCCAGCAGCAAGCGACCTTAACAGAGGGGAGATGGGATGATCATCAGATGTTGTAAGGTATTTTTGGGGAAATTGTAGGAAATTGCTAGGATTTCATGGGAAAATATTAATCTAAGAAATCGATATAATAATTCTGCATACTTTCGGAAAGTTATGCAATAGTCACAATAGTCATGGGAAAATTGCATTCAAGCCAGTCCGCCAAAGTAGGTGGATTAAGTCATGGTGTTTGCTGAGCACCGGGTCACAGGCCCGCATCAACTCACTTCTTCAACCTCTCAACATTACATTTTATATATATATACAAGGGATTGCCAGCTCTGGAGCGTTACATAATCCCCAATATATTACGGCTAGTAAAGTCTTCCAAGTAATTAATCATAACCCAAACACATATTACTCACATGCCTGATGTTTTTGTTTGACGCTCAACTCCCCGATTTGTATCATGGTTGCCTTGATGAAGCTACTAAGCATCATAAGCATCACCATCCACCAAGCATCTCTGTCCTTCCGTAGGGAACTGTTGGATGATTTGCCCATTGAGATGCCCCGTTCAGGTTTGCTGGGGGAGTTTCCGGCCATGTTTGAGTACCAAACGGTAGTCGTCAAATCCAAGACACAATGTCAACTATATATAATCATTTATCAAATATCATAATGGGTAAATATTGGCTAATTATTTCTATTAATTATATATCATTTACTGGTTTGTGGTTGAGCCCTACCCGTCTGAAAAATATGAGCTCGTCAGTTGGGGTTATTATTCCCAATAGGTGGAAAAATGTTCCAAACCACCAACCAAATAATCATTTATCAACGATCAAAACTTATCAATTAACTGACATCAGCATGTTTTTTTAATGCTCAACCCCACCAAAATGATCAAGAATAAAAACTAAAATCCCAAACAAACATAAACAAGCAACTCATCAGCCACAGTTAATCACCATTTGACCCTTATAAACGCATTATCGATGATTTTAACATCTATAACCATTTATTCAACAGGGGCTTTTGACCTATCCGTCAGTGCTTTTGACGCATTCCCAATGTGCAAGGCACCGATGTGGCGCACTCCCGCTTCCAGTTCGGGATCTGCGGGCGCCTCAAGGCGTTACTAACCACAAGTAACTAGTCCCATGGCCCATCTATCTATAAATATTTTTATGTATATACACATATATATATAATTATATATATATACAGTAATTAGACATCATTATTGCTCAGTTGCGATTCCTGGGGCCCCGTATCAAAGTATTTGTCAAGATTCAATTTGTCGCACTTCGAACCTCCAGTACTGGATTGGAGCCATGTTTAACCGCAAAACTGGCCTGATTAAAATCTTGACTTTCTATTCATTTTAAGTATGCCCTATACAAAAGATTTTCCTAAATGCTGACCCCTCCTTTACAATCCAAAACGCTCCTGTTTTTTTTTGCTGGCTAACTGTCGTTTTTCTTTCTGTACACCCGCCCATAATGCTGGTCGCGGTGCGTTTTTAAATCGTGTTGTCCCTACAACGTGGTACCCCCCGAGTTATACGTTGGTTATAAAACCCTCATTATATAATAAGTATATTGTGTTTTCTTTCACAAGCCTTAGTTGTTGGATGTTATTGAAGTTATAAAAAAAGCTAGCTAACACGTCTCAGCAATTGTAAATCCCCATTCTTGTTGGTTCAACCACCTTGTATTTATAGGCTGCCCGGGCTACCCGACGGCCCGACTGTTTTTCCCCGAATCAACACATCTTTGAATCCAACTTATCACGGCTCCCGAAAACTGCTCCGGAAAAAACAACTTAAAGTGTGTTTTTTGTTGCTGATAAAATAAATAAATATATATATATATATGTATATATTAAATCATTGAATTTCATTTGATTTGAAACCCACCATTTGATGGTTTAATCCCAAGTCTTTATGCTTTATGCCCACAGCACCACCCAAAAAAATCGTAGTAAAAAGTAAATTATCACTATTCAAGTAGGATTTTGTTTTTTTTAATCATTTTAGGGATGCTATGTCTATATATATAAACATACATATCCCATTTTTTGCTGGTTCAAAATCATCATTTTTCCCCATGAACATCCCCCGTCCAGCGATGTCCACCTTAAAGAACTTGCAGCGCGAGCGCCGCAAACAGCCGCGGCAGGTTTGGGTCTCGGTGAGCGACAAATGTTTCCGCAGCACCTGCAGGGGAGCCGCTCAAAGGTGGCCAGCTGGAAAAGCTATTCTACTATACCACTAAATGGGACTTTGAAGGAAGTTTTAAATGGGTTTAGTCTAGACTTCCAGCTATTTTACTACTTAGTCTATTCGATGGAAGTTTATAGCTGGGAAAAATATCGAACTAAATGAAGGATTTTCCACTCAGCCATGGTTGATTACCAGAGAATAATGGCAAAGGTGTATCTGGATGGGGTATACCCCACAAATGGCAATTTTAGTGAAGCCCCTGGTTAGCAGATTTGAGATCAACCTATTTTCAAGCAAATCCACTTCTGTAGATCTACATAGATCCGAAAAAGGGACTTATAACGACATCGCTATATCTGTAATTGATGTGGGATATTGTGGAATTATGATTGTGGGTTCATGAGGAAATGGTTCTATGACCGTGAAAAAATGGGGACCCCCAATTACTGAAACAAAATATATAACTTAATTACTGGGATATGCCTTTTTTACTGCTGGAGTTAGTTGGAATTAAACTTGGATTTGCTTAAGGGGTCCCAAAAAATAAAACATATTCACTATATATTCCCCAAATGGTGGATTTCCTATTGGGAAAATAAACAATCACCTTAAACAAAACCCAGATTAGTATAGAGATGATAATCAATTGATTGGGATAATTGTGATAGTTGGGATTGGGATGACGGGATCCTCAATACCGTACACTGTCCCCAAGCGGGAACCTTAAAAGGACGCTATGAAAATGCAATGAAGCACGACACTTTAGGAACCTTGGGCGATGCGTAATCCTCACTTTGAGTGAGAATTTCAACATGGAGAGTGGAAATCCCAATTTTTTACATCGACAATTTACAATGACAATACTTGATGTTCATTCAGATATATGACAATTCCACATATGTATCTTATTTACATGCTGAATTATCTTTAAACATGCCCACACACATACGCATCTATGTGCATGTGAAAATATACATTATTTACACAGTTTAACGGCAAAATCATCTATTGTTTGATGCAAATCAGAAATGTTTTATTGCCAGGTTTGACTATGAGCCTAGGGTTGGGTCGTAATACAGTGAGAAGAAATTGCAGGTGTCAAACACGGCTAGTTGGGAAAGCCCCTAGAAATTCAGGTTTGAATAGGAAAATCATCTATATAGCGCTATAAATAAGAAATTGTCCATTACGATCTTTGATTACCCGAGGGTAGATAGGACCTAGTTTGTGCCAGGTGAAGCCTGCGTGATGGAATCTAACACGAAGATGTGGCCTTGTATGACGCGATACCTCCAACCTTGATGGGCAATTGACATATGGGTTTTACATGGTTTTACTGACAGAATGGCTTTTAATCCACCATATTTTTCATCCATTTATGATGGGCGCGTTTCCAGAAAATTTCATTGAAACGTGTTAATGGCGCTTTAACCATTCGTATACCGTTCGTAGAATACATAGAAGTTTTGCACAACGAGGATCATTTTAACCAATCCTAGCAGGTAGATCAAAACGACACAAAACGAGGCTGCTGCTGACTGATCTCATGGCTCTGTTTGATCAGAGTGCGGCCTCCAAATGTGTTGTTTGTTGGTTGAAAAAAAAACACATAATCATAGTTATAAGTTATAAGTACCAAAAACCATACTTATTGGTAGCTATATATTAGATGTATAAACCAACCCTAGCTATCGTTTAGTGTTTGGGAGCCCCACTCTGTACAAACTTTGAACCTGGTGAGCATCTAGGTGAGCATATAAGGTACTAAACTGTTCACCCAGTCGTATACTCCACTATCATATTGTTACATCACATGAATATCCTTATAATGTCCCCGTACATGGCTGATACTATGCCACCATTGCCTCTAATATTCTTGGTTGTAGAACCATCCGAATCTATCAAAAAAAACATTCAAACACCCGGTGATATTGAAATCCCATTACAATCATTTCACATCTCATTATAATCCATATTCACATCCATGTGAAATAGTGAAACTGGTTGGTGGTTTCAACTCCTCTGAAAAATAGGAGTTCGTCAGTTGGGATTATGACATTCCCAATATATGGAGAAACAAAAAATGTTCCAAACCACCAACCACATTCTACTACACATGGAAGTTTATAGCTGGGAAGATCATCGAACTATATAAATGAAGGATCATCCATGCGAAATAGTGAAAAAAAATTATGAAATCCATCGAAATCCCATTTTGAACTCCATGAAAGCCCCACCTTCCCTGCAAAGACGATTCGCTTGGGGGCAGACTCGGGCACCTGGCCGAGGGAAGCGCAAAAAACCGAACGGGTCGCCGAGTCGCCCTGACTGTGGCTTTGTTGGGATGGGGCAAGGAATAATAATAACATATAATAAGGTATAATAAGGTATAACAATACAATACAATAGTGTTTGTTGTGTTTTTTTTGGTGAATGTACTACAAAATTTAGAGAAGGCAATTATTGTATATAGTCATAGTGCACAAAAAATGATTAAAGACGCTATATACAATAGGATCAAGAATGATAAGAATACAGAATACAATAATACTTGTACAATGTATGGTACACTGTCTGGCACTATGTTGGTATGGATCGTGGCATGCAGGTTAAAGCTGCCATTCATCTTGGTATAATGATAAGCTTCATAACAAGGATATAAAAAGGAACATTTCCAACGTATAGGAATGTTATGGTAAGGCACTATGACTGATTTTTGTTTGACAAGATACTAGGTAGGGAGATGCATATTGACAAGGATAATTTTCATATTATGCTAAGGCTAAGGAATATACTGGGAACGTACTTGGGGGTTATAAACCACTAATCCAACTGCAGGTCAGCTCTATTAATACATGGGCCATGGTTTGTGAGCTAGCTAGTTAGTAAATGGATTACGGTCCGTACTGGTATATACAATTGGTTTTGTTTGGTTGTATATAACCCTGTTACTAACCAAGAATAGGTAGTTCCACTGTCCCACGGTTGTAATTAGAATCATGTGGTAAACCCAATAAATCATCCCCAAAATCACCATAAATGGGGTGGTATGAACCATCTCAAATGGCAGATTTATGATCGAGTTTCCCACATGAGTTGCATACATACCATGGTAATTTGTAACATAGCTATTGAAGCCATGGCCCATTTAGTTCGTTGATTTACCTATTAAAGATGGTGATTTTTCATAGCTTTTTGTATGTTTACCAGAGGGTAAACCTCCATTTTCCCATGGGTTTCCCATGTTGAGACACATCCCATCACGCTCCGTACCTTCACCTTCATCATGGTCTTGTCCGGCAACAGCACAGGGCATGGCATCCTGCGCGTTTTACAAAAAAACGCTTAAGGCAACTGACAAAGGCAGCCAGGGTGCCAAGGTGCCCCCGAAAAGAACACAGGAAAATTATGCCACAAATATGGAAAAACTATGAAAAGTCATGGGTTCTAGACATGTTCATGGGACAAATTATGGAAAATGTGGTTCATGTATGCTATATATAATATCTATATATTTATATCTATATATATATATACACACCTACTTTTACACCAAACATGGCCCCAAATGAAGGGAAACATGTTATACATGGAATATATGCAGTTATAATATATATATATATATAAATACATATATCAGAAGAACATTGGCCTTTGGGTACCTGCGGATCCACAACGAAGTGTGGGTATCCCATAAGTGGCCCAAAACATATCAATAGGGATTACCTGCGGAGTTTCCCGAAACTCAGGGTCCATTGGCATCTTCAGTGGATAGATTTCATGTCCATGAACATGATCTTCATTCAGAATGCAAAGGTAAGAGAAGCAAGTGAAAACCCATCAACAATATCTTGGGCCCATGCAATCTATCAAATGAGGCAAATTGCTTGGCAAGTCGGACTTTGATGTCTCCTTTTGCAACTCTTATGAGACCAAGTGCTTAGTTGCTATTGTTTTTCCTTCAACAACTCACAGTGCTGCCCTATTTGTGGATCGTCCCCTTAATTCCCATGGCAATTGCCGTGTTCTTTGTGTGGATGATAATGGTTGGCGCCCCTGCAATTTTAAGCATCGGGCCAGCGGCAAGGGCATCTTCAATCGAAAACCATTCCATTTTCTAAAGGTAAATGCAATTGGTTTCAAAATGTGGTGGTTTTGTAATATCTCCCATGGTCACTAACCTACCAAATGCCACCATATTCATAGCAGGGAATCACACATTTTTTCACAAACACCGGGAATCATTGGAGAAATCCGCAGCCCCTTGGTGCCAAACTAACTTGGAATTTCCCGGACCCAGCATTGAAAACCGCGACCTTGCGATGGTTTCGATGTGGCTCAAATCGTTCTTCATGCGATGCTCAACCAGGTCCTGACTGATTGGGATTTTTTTGGGTGAAAAAAAACATCTATAAACAATAGCAGCTATAGCATGGAAATGTGTGAAACCTTGATCAAAATATGGATAGTAAACAGTATCTTGGGGTTGCCAAGATACATTGGAGGATTGGTAATGGTAAAAACAAATGCCTCAGGTGGAACTCAATAAACGCGCAAGAGAACAAATGGTGAAAAATCATAAAAAATCATCAGCGTTGTATTCACATAGAATTGCCAAGATTCTCAGTAATTACTACATCCCCCTAATATTAAATTCTCCACTAGGGGAATCCTGCTTTAGTTTTGGATCTATTCATTCTGGGGTCCTTGGGGTTATTTAATGTGAAAGTATTTAGTATAAGTTGTATTCTTTAAAAAAAAAAATATTGAGAATTCGAGGTATCTAATTTTACATGCTATAGTTATTCCGGGTGTTTGGCCACTTCGATTGGTTACCCTCTTGTTTTTAGCAACATGGATATGGAGAAGCCACCATTTGCAGATCATTTTCCAAACGTTGTTTTTTTTTGTCTTTTTCTGCCACATCTATGTTAGCTTACCCCAGGATATATACCCATGATATCACTACTTAGACAGGCCATGAAGTTAGCATGAGGGAGTTGGTAAGTGGACGTAAGTGGGTCATAATTGGACTAGTTTGCAATATCATTCTACATTCAACTGCCAATTATAATCCAATATGATTCCAATGATAATCCAATATGATTCCAATGATAATCCACGGAAATAACTGGACAACAACTGGTCGATTACTTATTAGTTCCCGAATTGTTTTTTCTCACCCAGTTGCCAGCACCTGGATTTACGAATACAGCTGGAGGGGTTGCATCCCTTTTTTTCTGAGGGGTTTTGGCTGTGAACCCCGGATTTTGCTAAATCATCTGGTTGGTGCTTCAACCCCTGTGAAAAATATGAAATTCAGTTGGGATTATGACATTCCCAATAGATGGAGAAATAAAACATGTTCCACAACCACCAACCAGATTAATTCGGGGAGTACTCCTCCAATAGTGATTTCATCTGATACTTTTTTATACTTTTTTATGGTACCCTCCCAGCTAAACAGCCGTGTGGGGTTTATTAATCCAGGGTTGACATTGAATACCGTGGTTATAGCCACAAAAGTAAACCACCCACAAGATCATCACAAGGTTTGATGCCTTGAATTATTCCTATAAATTGTTGTTGGTTCAATTAAAACCATGAACAGAAAATCCGTTGATATCCCATTACTCTCCCCATGATCATCCCATCATTTATCCCAATACAAAACCATATAATTCAATTTTGAACAAATATGAAACCGTACAAATCAAACACTATCCATTTAATTGAACCATATTAAACCATCTTACCCTCTGGTAAACTAACATAGCTATGGAACATCACCATTTTTAATGGGAAAATCCACTCTAAATGATCATTTTCAATAGCCATGTTAAATTACCAGAGGGTAAACCATTTGACACCTAAGCCCTGAGCTTCCTGCCTTCCAGGTGATCGCCTGCGTCGTATGGAAGACCGCGCGGCGCAGGTGGGCGCGATTGGAGCTGGCCTCCAAATTTTGGGCCCGTGGAGCTGATGTGGCCCAGAAATTGTTGTTAACCAATGGGTTTTATATGGTTTTGTATAGGGAAAATCATGTCATATGATTGACATATGTTTTTTTTAAAACAAAAACTATAGGTCTGTCAGAATCTGATGGTCCCAAAGATGTTTTAGCAATTTGATCATTCCTTACAGCAAGTTTCAAATATAATTAATTAATCAACTGGTTCGTCTTGAGCAAAACAAATACTAAATGACACGGTACCTGATGTATTTGTAAACACAAGTTGGATTAATCTCAAGGATGCCCATAGATGACTATAGACTGAGGTAAGTTCTTTGCAAATAGATGAAGGGGGCGACTGGATTTGTCATGTTCTTCATGTGGACCTCTCAACTGCAAGAAACTACTGGATTGCATCAACACAATTGGAATCTGCACTAAGAAACCATGATCATATGATGGGTTTAAGGGAACAACTACAGGAAACCAGCATATTTGATGGGCAAAATATGATTTGCCATAGTTTCCCCTTCCATCATCCCAATGATACTCGGCTTGTGATCGTGAACGTATGGGGTATTCTGGGTCGTTCTGGGAAGCCTCCTCGAGGCAGGAAACCAGCTGCCAAAACCTATGAAGACCTCAATGTCGTCCTCACCAGGTCCAATGTCTGAATCCTTCAAGAGAACAGCTGCTCAATAAGTTCTTTTTCTTTTGCTCTTTCTCTGCAGTATGGGCAGTCCCAATTAGAAGTTTGGTTTGTAAATCACACTAACTGTAGTTATTGGATTATTATTTATAAACCCATAGTCATTGGATTTATTATCAGTTTATAAACCCATTATAAGTTTGTAAATCAATTATAAGTACACAAACCCATATAGTTATTGGATTTATAATTTTGCTAAACCAACTTCGCTATCCTTTGGGGAACCCCACCTTGTGGGTACCTTGGAATGCCCCAATTGAGGCCTTGGATGCCCTTGAGCTTTTCGAAAAAAAAAAACACGCCTGAAGGCCCTTCAGTGTGTGAGAAATACCCAAGGAGCCAAAACTATGATTCTTCAATGATCTTCAATGACTGTGGAAAACTACTCAGTTTACTCATCACTACTAAGCAGAAAACACTACTTGGATGGGCCATGGGATTAACTAAGTGGTAACTGGGGATTTGTTACCCCCTATATTCCAATGAAATAATCCATTTACTAACCACCAACCAGTGATTATTAACCATTATTAACCATTATTAACCATCATTAACCAGGGCCCATATAAGTACGTACTTAGTCATCGAAAAAACTCTCCCTCCATGGCCCGGTCATGGTGAAAAAACCTGGACCATCCTGGATCCCGCCTTGCAGCCGCATGCCACTTCCGCAAAGCGGGAGAAGTCCTGACAAACTCTGCTTAGCCACGTAGCCGTAGGACTCCTTACCATTGTTTTCCTACCATCCACCATGTTTGATTGCAAAATATAGCGAAATTACATGATTTTCTCATAAAAACAAAGGTCAAAATCATATTTTCGTTGATTTTCCCAGCTGTAAACCTCCATTTATAGATGATTTTCGAACATTTTCCCATGATTTTCCCATGAAAACCTCAATTTTTCTATGGGAAAACCCAGCACTTCGCCTGGATCAAGCGAAACGCCTCAGAGCGCTGCGCTGCAGTGGGCGACAGCGATGAGCCGTGCAGGCGCAGGGCGTCCCGGGAGGCCTGCGAACGGGGACAACAACTGGGAAGGATTTTCCAGTTGGAATAACTACTGTTACTATTGATAGTGATAATTTTCAAATAGCATTGATCTTCATATAATATGGTGTATATATATATGATATATATGATAGCCACCAAGCAGTATAATATAAATATGTATATATATACACCATATATATTTATATATATATAGTGATATTATAGTTAATATTAAGGGATAATTATGGTGTTTGTTAAAAACCCCAACCAGGGACAACTAGTGTTACTATTGATAGTGGGAATTCCAACTGGAAAATCAATAACTATCACTAGAATAATCAACTGAAAATCATTATATTGGAATTGGTAATATTAACTATATAGTGATAGTATATCAATAACTATTGAGAATTATTCAAATATAATGATAGTGATCGTAAGTATATTAACAGTGACGGTAACTATATGTCAACAATGATAGCGACTTTGTTAACTACAGTTAAAACGATTAGTTCAAGTTACAATAGTTATCTAGTTACTGTGAATCGTAAGTAGTTAAACTGGATAATCTTAATTCAGAAATGATGAATCGAGCCAACACAAAGTGATAGTGGTTGTGATTATTAGTCGGTGATAACTGGCGGATGATTAGCAATGATGAGTTAGAAGATTAAACAACAAAAAACGGTAAACGCATGATTCTATAATCAACAAGCACCACATCAACAACAAAAATCTAAGTCAAAACAGTATCAACAACAATAAAATTAAGCTTTACACTAATACCACTTGGTTTATAGATAATGGTTGCTATTAAATGTGTGTTTGCCGCCACTATTAACGTATACTATTTCTCTATCCAGGATATTGAACCAATCTAAATACCAAACAGTTTTCTTTCAAAGTAACCATTTCTATTCAACTAGAATGTTTGTTGGGAATAATGTGCGATCATTGTAAGCAGTAAATAGTGATAGGATTATCACACTTGAAATAGTAGTTATATCAGAATTCAAAGTGGTCCTTGGATGTCCTTGGTGTATCATTCTGGACCGCTTGCTCTCCAGCATTGTATAGTACAGATTTAAATGGAAAACCCGGCTGTAGCGCCTGATAGAGTCCATGTATCAAAATATTACAAAATATTGGTGCATGGAGTGCATGGATTAAATGGAAACTATGCTGATAGAAACTCCTGGAGTGCATGGATTCCATGTTTCTCGGCATTCCAATTCCATGCATAAGGCTTTACCCTCGCAGCGCCTGATAGACCGTCTTGACCTTCGCCATGCTTCGCCGTCAGCGGCTGTCAAAAGCCATCGACCCCATGGCATCCACGACCAACGTCGACGGTTAAATAAACAAAAAAACTACCCAACCTGGTTATGACATTCACAGTTTGCCATGGAACATATGGTATAGATGGCCCTAATCGAAATAGATGGTTTACCTGGGTTTACCTTTTAAAAATGGTGGATCTTGCCATGGCAAACTGTTAGTCATAACCAGATGGCATTATTCAAAGCCCAAAAGCTGTTTGAGGGGATTCTGGAGATCAACACATATTCAAAGATTCCAATATGTCTAAAACATTCTACCCTCTGGTAAACTAACATAACTATGGAAAATCACCATGTTCAATGGGAAAATCCACTATAAATGGCCATTTTCAATAGCTGTTGACCTTCCAATTTACCCTCCGGTTTTTGCGTGAAAATTCATCCTCCAAGATCCAAACATTTCCCTCGCCAATCCCTAGCACATGTTTTTCTCATGTCCGCATGGAACCTACAAAAAAAACAGGGAAGAAATCGAAGTTCAAAGTGCCTTTGGGGATGCAATTTGTAAATTTGTACCACTTTTAGGGGATGGATTGTTGACCCTCTTTGGTGGATCTTGCACCATCGGACCATTAGGCCAGGCTGAGAAATTCTCAACAAATCAGCGAGGCCATCTGCAAATGAAGTTTGGTTAGTTTTTTCTCCCAGTAGTGAAACCACAGACTGCCAAAGGCTTAGTTATGGTTAGTTTTTTTCTAAATATTTTTCTGCATGTTGAAAAATCTTGATGGTTTCAAGCGTTTCACTATGGCTTTCACTCTGCTCCATCCAATTCATCCAGAAACTGTAGCTGAAGTTCACCTTATTAGCATTTTGTTTATAGTAAGCCGCAAAAAATGCCAAAAAGTAATGACATCTCTCTCTTTAGGATTAAACTGTTCAAATCCTTTTGGGGATTGCGACTATTCATGTCTGGTTGTTTTGGGCTTCCACGTCGCCGATTGTGGTTGATCATTGGATCTCTCTCTCTCTCTCCTTTTTTGGCTTGGTTCGTATATAACGCCCTTAAAAACAGCGAAAGATGAAGTTGTGCTACAGTATCCTCCACAAAGGTTTACCCAAAATGTTGGTCCCCCATCACTTCCCATCTGTGGCGAGGCTCAGCACGATGTCCGCTCCAAGGAAGAACCTTAGACGAGAGAATCTGGTGACCCCTGTGGAATTCAACATGGAACCGTGGAACTTCGGTGTTTGGAAATGTTTGGACCATGATATTCCATGATATTCCCATATATGCTCATATGCTAAACCAAGGAAACATGGCTCAAACAAACAACATGTTGTGTTCACTCCCACAGGCATCACCAAGAGAGTTAAAGTGGTAGACATCCCATGCAACATATCTAGCAATTGGTACTAGCACCTCGCTAGCTTTCAGGTAAGATGGAACCCACCGAAATTTGGAGCTTTGTTTCTCCAGAACATTGGCCTCATCTGTGACACTGATTTCCCTCTGGTCATCAAATATAGCAACGGACATTTCCCCATTTATAGATGACATTCTCATGAAAACCTCCATTTATGGGGAATTTCCCATTGCTATGATGGATTACTATCCAGGATATATCCATCAACATCAAAAACAAAAAAAACGATCATTCATCATCCAATTGCTATCATTGTTTGATTCATTGTTTGATTACCATACCGGGTAGATTTTTGACCAGGAATGCACCGGTGAACCTGTGAAACCTGTGAAACCTGCGCCCCTTTTTCATCTGTGAAACCAGGGGCGTGAGATTGTTGTTGCTGTTATTTATGCGACATGATCCAACATTCCAACATTCCAAATAACACTTGTTATAAATATGACGATCTTTATTGTGACATGCCTTATGTATTCCCATCTATGTTTTCTTATGTATGTGAACATTTATGTCGTCTTATATATTCCAAAAATGACTGGGTAATGACAATGTTTGCTATTTGTAGGCCAGAACTTGACCATTTCAAATTTATAACTGTTGCTGTTGTTGTTGTTGTTGCTGTTGTTGATGATGATGATTTTATCATATTTTATCATAATTATCTGTTTTGGTTCTATTCCCATGGGCTTGTGGATAAACCCCCATTCTTGATTGTGATTATCCCCATTCTACTTTTTGGATTGGTGATCCTTGCCCCAACTGCCAAAAAAAAAAACTTATTACATATTATTACGTGCTGTGCTACGTGTGTGTAAATACACATATTCAACTGTTCAATCAAAACACGCCAAAAGAAGTACATGTCTGGGGCTGAAAATGCATCCAGACTGACCATGTCCCCATCACCTAACTTCGCCCAAAAGCTGGTTGATCTCTTCACAGCGTTGCCACTTGGTGCTCTTCTCACATTCCTCCGCGTTGAAGGATATCCAATTTTTTCGGTGGATGATTTTGGGTGAATTCCACCTTCACCAATGGGCTGCAACTTCAATACTTAACATTCAAAAACAATGATAAACCACTGATTGGTGGTTCAATTCATTGTTCAGTCTGATGTTCAGCATGTAAAGATGGGGTTTACCATGGGTTTACCATGAAAGCTGGGATAGGCGGTTAAGATAGTGCTTCGTTATGCTTGACCCTTTCACCCCCTGTGGTCATGGGACTGTTGGGATTTTGGGTCCTAAATTGATGGATGAACATTGGGGTACCAGCCAGCCCCTTGCTTGATCATCATGTTCACTGAAAAACTGCAATTTCGGGCAACCCTCTGGTAAACTGTTACATAACTATGGAAAGATCCACCATTTTCAATGGGTAAATCCACTATAAATGGCCATTTTCAATAGCTATGTTAAATTACCAGAGGGTATTCCCCATGTCCAAATCACCACTGTCATCTTCCATCCGCCCCGCCACCTTTTTCACATGAAATCTCTACAATTTCTGGCACTTTTTTAGCACTGTACTGTACAGTTTGGCCAAGACCCACAGAGACTTTCAAAGCCTGGAATTTCAACGGTTGGCCATCACCTCCAACACACCCCAGACACTGAAACCTCTCTGCGCATCGTGGTAGTAAAGCTCACCCCGACCAGTTGCGCGTTGATCGGATCTGATATGGGGCATGTTACACCTGAAAATGTTCACCATCCCACTGGAAAACGTGAAACTCAACAAGTGTCACTAAAAAATACATTTTACATCCTTTTACCATGTGGTGGTTTCCTGAAATGGAACCCAAGTGATCATGCAAGTCATAGGTGTTTACTGGGAAACCAAGGGTACGATTAAGGTGGTTGGCTTCATTGTTTTTCCATGGTTTTCCAGAGCTATCTGCTTGCTTCCTCCCGTCATCAACTGGTCAGTGCTCCGAGCGTCCACAAAACTTGCAAAGGCTGGTGCTGGTGTCAGGAGTGACAGCTGTTTTCACCAGATCTGGCTAAAATATCATGACGCAAGCTGAAATAGGTATATTTGTGGACAGTTACCCCTAACCATCAACTACCAACAAAGAGTAATGTAATGATAGTAGCTACAGTAGGGGGCATCATGTGGCACCAGCTGAGTAAAAAAAACACTATGCTGGTTGCTCGCCCTTATCATACCAGAATGAACTGTATATATACATCGCAGCTTGTTCAGCTCCACGTTATTTGTTGCTGTCACGCAAGCCAACAAACCAGCTCCGGGATAGCTGTTAGCTGCTGCTTCTGGCAGTGTCACATCCATGGGGGTAGCACCAATCAAGCTAAGCAATTGCTAGCTAAGAAGAGCACTTCACACACGGCAATGTATGCACATATGTACATATAATGTACGTCTGTCAAATTGTACATATAGACATATCGCCATCGCAAAACATCAACAAACAAATCCAACCAAGACTGACCCAGACCGCAGAAGCCAAGTTCCAAGGATTCCAAGGATTCCAAGCCCAATAAAAATCAACGCAACACATCTGCCCCAATTCATGTGACACCAGCTGCCCAGCTGCCAACATCGACTGGATAAATTCACAAACTGCGCTGTAGTCTCTCAGACTTGGTTGCTGGGAAAAAATGTGGTTGCCACCAGATTTTCTGAACCAGATTTTCTAATACTGGTGTGAGATGCTGTGAGCATGGCATATCATGGCATCATGTTTTCTTCCTGAAGTTTCCCATGCCAGAACTGGGTCGAGGGAAAAATTGCGGCATCAAAACAATTATCCAGCCATCAAAAAAGGGATGTCTGAACATGGAGCATGCTAGATTTGAATGTGATGGTTTATCATCAGTCAGTTTTCCAAAAGTTACAAAACATCCCCATTCAGGGTGGTACTTTTTTTTTTGACAACTCCTCCTTGGAAAAATCATATATTCCCTCAATCCCACAAACCCGCTATTCTTATCAGAGTATTTAGGGGTATGGATAAAACACAAACAAATGGGGGGTATCCTGAAATGAGAATCCCCAAAATGGATGGTTTGGGGATTCAAAACTCCAATGAAATTGGATGTTTATTACCAAACCTCCATTTTCCGCTTTTCCGCAACCAACAGGGGCCTAGTTTTTATCAAATTCATAGAATTGGATTATGGGAAAATTTACAGGAAAGCCCTATATTTGATGGTAAAAACCATGGTTTCCTGTAAATTTTCCCTTAAACCAATCCAGTGACAAATATTTTTTCACATGTTTTTCCCTAGGGAACCACTCCATGGATCGTCGCCACCGGTGAGACCACCGGTGAGACCACCGTCGAGACCGCCGTGCTCTTCCCGTCTTCGCTGTCGAGGACGTCGCATGGCGGGGCCACCACCCGGGAGACGCGGATGGTGCCTCTTAGCTGAAGAGGTCCTTCGGAAAGGGATCCAACTTGGAGGTAGTTTAATGGCGGTAGGAGTTGGAAAGAATTGGGGAATATACACATAACACAGACATATATATATATATGTGTGTGTGATCATATGTACACACACATATATTATATTATTATTATTGTTATTATTATTATTATTTAAATTGTTTATTCCTTGATTTAATTATATGATATGCATATATATATATTTATTTATCTATTTGTTTATTTATACTCATTAGATAATATAGTGTATAATATCCCCAGGTAATTGCGCAAAGGTCCAGACGACCAAACGACCTTTTGGGGAGGTGACCAAGGCAACACCTGCGAAGAAGCAACACTAAAGTGTTGAAACCGTGTCAAATAGATGTTTTTTGATGGGAAAATGGAGGTTTTAATGGGAAAACCATAGGAAAACCATAGGAAAACCATGGGAAAACCATAGGAAAATGGAGGTTTACCTATTAAACACGGTGATTCTCCAGTTCGCTATGGTAGTCATAACCAGGGGGTACTATTTTAAATAATTTTCTTGGGTGGGGATCATGATGGGATTTCTATGATGGAATTAATTGATGGTAACTACATTTAAATATACAGATTTTTGAATATACGAACAGGTCTTTTAGACTACCTCCGGGAAGGTTTTCCTTGGCCCGCCCAGCCATTTAAACATACGGAATCCAATTCATTTAAACATACTGCAACTACATTTAAATATACGAACTGGTATTTCATACTACCTCCGGGGCCTCGCGGTCTGGCCCGCCCTCCACATATTTAAATGTCAAGTACCCTCTGGTTATGTCAAAATAGCTATTGAAAATGGCCCATTTATAGTGGATTTACCCATTGAAAATGGTGGATCTTTCCATAGTTATGTAACAGTTTACCAGAGGGTAACCCCCCAACAGACGTAGCAAAAATAAATTAACCTCACCTTCCCTAGAATTTCAGAAACATGGAGTATGAAGCACATGCGTCGGCCACTCCTGTTTTGGCATCCTGTTGATAATACGTCGCCTCGGTGGCAGGCATGGGGGTCGAGGCTGCAAAACGGAATCTAATGCCGACGGAGGCATTGCGACCATCAATCATCAACAGTGGGCACATAACAAAAGAATGATAGGAGAACAAATCATCACTTGTCAGGAACTTGTTTGAGTTTGCGCGTGCAAACACCCCACTTGTGGTCGAACTAGTGGCCAGCAATCAATGTCCCCCAGTCACTTTACCCAAGTCATATTTCTTCGTTTTGTCAACATGTTTGTTGGTTGTAACATGTCACTGCCCTATCGGCCCTGGGCCGACTCTTTCCCTCTCTCTCTCACACCCGGTCACACCCCTTTCTGCTGGTTTGGTTTCATCCATTTTCATCCCCATATTGTTATATCCAAATGTTATCACACTGGTATGGATATTGTATGATATCCACATTATCCACATTGCTGTATTTTGTGTTGGTTATCACCGCTGTTGATATCCAATTATTCACCATGCGAATCTCCTTTTCTTGTTGGTCAGATACTGCTGCTTTTTTTTTTTATCAGCGGCTTCTTTACCATGGTTCAAATACTATTTTCCAGCTAGAGAAATATTACCACAATAGTGGGTAATAACCAGCTGGTTTGGTTTCCCCACATGTTCCCATATTATAATAGCTAAAGCTATTCTACCAAGTGGGGGGTGGGGGCCCCCAAACGATAGCGCGCTTGGTTTATAACTCCAATAACTGTGATTTATGGTACTGATAGCTACTTTATTCATGGGGTTTATAAATCATATAAATCAAATTATACCTTGGGGGCCCCGCATTGTACCAGCATATTTATATCAATATATCTCAGCAAAACCTAAATGATCTCAGCCTTCCAACCAGTTTTTTTTTTCAAAGAACTGTAAACCATCTGGAAAAGGTATACTTCTTATTGGGTTTGCCGCATTATATCATCGTATCCTCCAGAAAAAAACATGGCATCAGTAACTGAATTCATAGATTTTTTTCCTATTAAACCTCCAATTTATATATACTGGATTTTCCCCGTTTGAAAAAAGCTGAGCTAACCCTCCAAACCATAACAGAATTTAACTCAGCCACCCCCACAAACTATCCCATTACATCCAATAAATATATATATATATATATATCCATTTTGGGTTGACATGCTTGATGAGAAAACAGCTTGCTACCCCCGGCCAACCAAGCTATACCCAGCAAGTTGCCTCAATCTGCACCTGTCCGGCGTCCAGAAGCAATGTTCCCTGCACCTCCCTCGCTCGATCGCCGCCTTCGCGCCAGCGTAGCTCGCCGCAGGCCACACTGCTCCTTGGGACTTGCGAAGCATCGACAGACATGTGGATTTCAACCAGAAATTGAAATGCTCAATCCATCTTAATCCTGAAAAAAAAAGTGATGATTTCAATGTGGATGCCATTTCAATCTGGCAGAACAATGAATAACAAAATAAGTAATGAACAGCTTTGGGAAATCAGAGGTGAGCCAGCAAACATGGAGATCTGATCAACAAGTTGGCTTTGAAACATCAACGCGAATCAGACCAAGAAATTGGACAATATAAATACATATGGCAGTGTGTCAAAACCTTGTACCCCTGTAGTTCACATCAAAATAGCTGGTAAATGGATGTTCATTCCCCTAAAAATGGTATTAATAGATATTGATCCATACCCATATTAATAACCTTCAAGGAAAAAACAATACTGAACTTCCAAACATTATCAAACAATCATCAAAGATCATCGATGCGACTGTGCACAGTACTCAAAGATCATTTCGGCCCGGCGGCCCATTCAGGGTCAAATCCTAAGAAATGTGACATCTAACCCCGAAAAAACATCAAAAATGAGCAGAGCCCACTATTTTGATGTAGATCATCTACCCTCTGGTAAACGTTTACATAACTATGGAAAGATCCACCATTTTCAATAGGTAAATCCACTATAAATGGCCATATTCAATAGCTATGTTAGTCACTGTTAGTCATTACCAGAGGGTAGATCATCTACCCAGCAAAAACCAACAAGACGTGTTCCACTTAAGGCTCATCTTTTCAGCTTTGGCCCAACATTTGCTGTTTCTTTTTTTCAGGTCAATTGGACCGAAAAATCCTCGGGTAATCAATGGTGGCTTGGTCGCTGGCTCGTCAAAAAATGGCGGGATTTTTCAGCAATCCATGCGTAATGCTTACCATCTGGTTGTGACTAACATAGCCATGGAAAGATCCACCATGTTTAATAGGTAAACCATCTACAAATGGGCCATTTTCCATGCCTATATGTTAAATAACCAAATGGTAGATCTGCATTGACATAAAAATGATCATAACCATATCTTCGCTGCTTCAACATTCTGTTGCTGAAGTTGAAACCCTCCCGTAATCCATCCAATTACCTTTGATGGGCACTGTTTCCCACCAGATCTTCCACCTTTCCATGCGGGTTTGTCTGAAAAGTTAGGGGAACATCACCTATATTTGATGATTAATCACTATTTCCCCTACGGAAATTGCAATGAATGGGTATACATCTTTTTCCATAGCAAACCCAATCCAAATATCATATCAGGTTGGTTATCTATCCCATGAACAATCCACTAGACTATGTATATTTATATATAAATATATATTCCCATTAATTCATTCTTAGTGATGTTAAATAAGCATAAAATAAGCCACGTTCCCACCATTTCTGCAACCCTTCAAAAAAAAAAATCCTCTACAAAACCCAGAATTTCATGGTGATTGATCGATCGATTCATCACTATTCCTACTCAAATTACTCATCCATGGCCACAGAAATTCCGATCCATTTTCCCCATCAATCCAGCCAGCAAAATCTGAAAATCCCTCCAGCCTTTCCCCCACAGTGATAAACGTTTTAGCCTCCGTTGTGGGCACAAAACGAAAGCTATGGAAAATGATCCATAGAAATAGATGATTTACATAAACATGATGATTTTCTACAGCATACTGTTAGTTTACCAGAGGGTTTTTTGCCATTAAATATAACATTAATATCCCATATATATATATATATCCCATACTCATCCCATGATTATCCCATGTTGTTCTTATTAAACCATATAAATTATCGGAGGGATCCGATTTCGCCATTTTCTCCCAGAAACATTCGCAACTTTCCCTGGACTTTCATCTCCGCAATGTCTCCATTGCGTGGCCGCCAGCTTTGGCCCCTCAAGCGCCCGTCGCTCAGAACCTCCACAAGATACCTGGAAAATGTGGAAATAACGGTGGTCAACAGGTTTGGGGGGAATTTGATTTGAAGTTTGTTGTTAGGATGTTTTTGATGTTTCTAGAGGTGTTTTTTAATGGTTTTTAAACGTGTTTAGATGTTCAAAAGGGTGTCAAAAGGATACAGTTGATGAATGTAAGTCGATATCAACTTTAGTTATATCATGAGAAAAATGTATGCAGTTTCCACAATCATTTCATATCAACATGGCAAGTTCATAGTGACGCTCAATGTCAGAATGATCAGAATAACAATGCTAATAAATAAGAATAAAAAAGAAAACATAGCAATGCATGTCATTTCTGCGCAAAAAATGCTGTGGAGGTCTATTTAACCTGCCTAGATCTGTACAAGTTGGTCATCTGAAACCTTGATGTCATCGACATAGTCCTCTGCATGAGTTACCTTTCCTGCCTGCTGGTATCTATTGATTTCATACTCGTTCTGCTAAACATTGACAGCTAATGTGCTTCTTGGCAACCTCTCAATATTTACTTGGGTATGTGACGGTATGTGTTGCATGGCAGCGGTTTGATGTTTCTTGACCTCCAAAATTGGATGGTGTGAGATTCTTGCAAAATAGCGATTCGCAGGCTGATAAACAATTCTACAATGCCGCGCTCTTTATACTCCTTGCTGTTCAATCTCCAAAATATGCGTCATCATGATGATTCCTTGTTGGCTCATCTCCCCTATGTGTTATCTAAACCCTCATGCTTTTCTCATGAGAATCACGCAAACTACCCCCAAGACCTGCTACTTAAACTTGGATTTGCTTAACCCCGGAGAAATAGAACATCTTGCCTATAGATTTCCCTTGGTAGTGGATTTCCCATTGGAAAATTCAGAAATCATCCACTTAGCAAATCCAAGTAATGTGGGTAAAACAATAACACACCATCCCCCTGTTATCACTACAAATAGGTGGTATGTTTACCATTCCCAGTCATGGGTGGTTTATGGCATTGTTTTACCAACATTATATTAACATAGCTATGGAACATGTCCCATTTACAGATCATTTTCCCATTAAAACCTCCATGTTTAATGGATTTTCCATAGCTATGTTAAATAACCAGATGGTATCCTCTGGTAATTTAACATAGCTATTGAAAATGGCAATTTTATAGTGGATTTTCCCATTAAAAATGGTGATTTTCCATAGCTATGTTCCAGATGGTAATTGTTTTAGCCACATGAAATCCCCATTCCCCGCCTCACATGTCCCACGCGCTCGGATGGGTCGTTGGGCTGGTCGTTGGGCCCCGACAGTTCCAGCTGAAAGGGTGGAAGTGGAAAGTGAACCGACTCCTCCTCACAAACGAAAGGCAGGAAACATAGGAAACCCGCAAGAATGAGACATTTCTGGGTGTTGTAGGGTGGTTTTATGGCACAGAAACAAGAGCATTTCAGGGTATGATGATGAATTTGAGTATTCGCTTCAGCAAATTAAAGAGCAATCCCATCTCCCTGAATGATTAAAGCATGATTGGATAATGAGTAAATAAATGAATTAGCTAATGGTGGGTAATTAGTTATTTGACCCATTCTACCCAAATTTCCATTCCTGGCAAAGTTGATTAGTTCAAAAACCCAACAATCTCCCGCAAAATGTTCATAAATTCATCTCGAATCTCAAATGGTGGGTTAGTAGTTTTGAGTAATCCCGTCGCCTAAATAAAGATCTAAATCATTATAAATCCAACACATTCCACCATGGTTGTGCTTTTTTTGGGGGTATTTTTCATGTTGCGGGCAAGGGATTATAGTTCACTAACAATCATATTCCACGCCCTCAAAGGTTTACCCAAATCATAGAAGCATCGTGATTGATTATTTAATCCGTTGATGTGATGGCAAAAAAAAATCGGCAGATGACCATGTCCCAGCAGTAACGAACCGCATCAAATACCATCTGGTTATTTAACATAGCCATGGAAAATTCCCCAGGAAACCACTGCAAAACTTTCCAATGAAAAAGGTGCCTGGCTTATGGGTTGATGATGTTCCTTTTTTCTCATTGGGAAGACACCCTTTCTTTCCCTCATGAGTTGTTCACAAAAAAACCCTTCGGTCCTGCCATCGTAAACGCCAGGCTCCTTAGCATCGTGGTATACCATGGCTCAGCACCAAAAAAAACATCGGCATCATCGACACAGGTGATCATTCAATCCCACCAAGCCGAAACTAGTCCCTACTTAGAAGGGCCATGCGGCCATGGTTCGTTAGTTGAGGATTAATTAGTGAAGGGATTATATACAATTATTGGCTGATTGGTGGTTTCAACCCCCCCGAAAAAAAATAGTCAGTTTGATAAGATTATTCCCAATAATAATATGGAAAAGTAAAACATGTTCCAAACCACCAAGCATTTGGGATAGTGCGTGGTGAAAAAAACCCACTAAAACCTAACCACTTGTGGCTAATCCTGGCCATCCAAGTAGACCCGTCGCATTTTGAATCCATTTTTCAGATGGGATTTAGGGATCCTAAATACTTCCTGAGAAGGGCCATAAATAGTCCATAAATACCTAAATCACAGCACAAGAATTCAATATCTATCTCCGTCAGAGGGGCCTCCCACAGAAGCCTAATAGGGATTTTTATAGATCAGAACTTGGTTTGATCCCATCAACTAGCTCGATATATCTTCCACTCAGACCCTAGTTATGATAGATATAAACCAACTTGCTAACAAAAATCAGTCACATGAACTATAACTCCAAATTTGTGCTGGTAAAATCACCATGTTGTGTTGGTGAAAATTCCCGCGTGTTTCTTCGTCAAAACCCACCGTTCGTCACATGGGATGAGTTCCCCTCCGCGACTCCAAGGCGCGGGACTCTTCGAACTCCGAACGCATCTCAGCGCGGAGCAAACACATGTAGGCTGCCAGCATAGATAGTAAGACCACGGCCAACAGAAGGGCTGCCAGGTAGCCACTGTAACCACTGCCACTGTCTGAGATGTCGAGAAACGCAAAAAATAAACAGTGTCAAAGGAGCATGGTAACACATGGAAACATGTGTAGTAACATATCTGGTAACATATTTGGCAACATTGAGATAACATCCAGAATATATACTGGTGATATAATGGAACATCCTGAAAATCAACTGAGAAGTTTCAAGAACCGGTTGGAAAGTTCCGCCAAAGAATGGTGATACAATGGCATATCATGGATATAACAATCCCCCAGAAATGGCATATCATGAATATAACAATCCCCCAAAAAGGCATATCATGAATATAACAATCCCCCAAAAATGGCATATTATAAATATAACAATCCCGAAAATTGTGATTTTCCCATCAGTTTTGTGTATGTTGAACCCAGATTATTTACCGATTGGGAAATCCCACATTCTTTGCACACGGAGGTGTGACATGGTGGAAGCTGCCCACACATGTAGCACAAAAACGCACGGGTTGGATGCGTGAAGATTGGGAAAAAAGGCAATTGAAAACACACAACATGCAAAACATGCAAAAAGTTCCCATCTGGTTATTTAACATAGCCAGTAGCCATGGAAAATTGCCCATTTATAGATGGTTTACCTATTAAAAAATGTGATTTTCCATGGCTGTGTTAAAAAACCAGAGGGTATTCCAAAAGGTTAGTCCAACAAAAATGCCACATGATGCCACATGTCAAAAAAATATTCCAAAAAATTGGAACACCCCAATGTGGCAATCTTCATACGGAAAATGATAAATACCCTCTGGTAAACTAACATAACTATGGAAAATCACCATTTTATGGCTGGGTATATCAACTATTTCTATGGCAATTTTCGCTTTTTGTATGTTTACCAGAGGGTATATGTTATTCTAAGGGGCGCCCCCCCTGTGCAAATCTTCACTCGTCTCGTAAAACGACACGAGTGGAGTCTCCATCTTTTTTTGGGGGTCATCCCAGCACTCGGCCGTCATGACTTAACTTCATCACCCATCTAACATCATCTAACTACATACGGTATATAATTCTGTGTGTATATATTACAAATATATAAATATGTATATATATATGTATATATATGTATATATATATATATATATGTATATATATATATCTTCCATAAACCCACAAGTAGCTTATGGGTTCCTGTAAGCTATATTTATAGTGAGACGGGCGATGAGTTGGGTTATAACTCCATCTAACTATAGCTAGAATCACTATGAACCCTAGTCAACCTAATTCTAAACCCAGTTGGCTAAGTAGGGGGCACCATGTTGGTGAAGAAATCCCTCATTGTGGTTGGTGGCCTTGTTTTCCGCCGACGCATATCACACTGATGGTTCTCCAATCAATATCAACATGGTTGATGTTATACCCCAATTCTCCCACATTACACCTACTATTGGGAGATATTGGGAGGGGTTCTTCAGACCCATGCTCATCATTGATATTCATTGCTTCAATCTGAAATTATGACGGTCAATACCTTAGAATTCTTGGATGCAGCTTGCGGTGCTGAATGTCAAATCACTTGCGCTTGCCGCCGCCGGCATGGCGTGACCGCGACGCCAAAAACGAAACCGTCCCAACCGTCCTGTACGGATCCCTGGGACGAAACAGCTGCAAACGTCCGGACTTTCACGTCCTGTACATCCTGTGTGCTTCTCATCTGGCAATATACACTCATGGTTTGCTTTGGAAATCACATTTTTTTGAAATATAGGTAAATCATCTATGGTTTCGCTATCGTAAATCAGTTGATTCATCTATGGTTTGCTATGGAAATCAACCATGGCCCATTGGTAAATCATGGTAAATCCGCATGTTTGTCATCAAATGGGCCATGGTTTCCAAGCTGCAATGGGTCCACGCTTGAAGGTGATGTTCAATTACTCAGATTGGCCATGGTTTATTTGTTAAGTATAGTTCGTACCCTCTGGTAAGGTAAACTAACATAACTGTGGAAAATCACAATGTTTAATAGGTAAATCAACTATAAATGGGCCATTTTCAATATCTATCCTTGTTTACCAGAGGGTAGTATCCCATTATCATCCCATTATTCACCATTGTTAACCATTAAATCTGGGTAAATTATAATATTTCACCAACCTGAATTAAGGCCATTTGGGGACGATTCCCCTTATTAACCATGATTTCCAGTGAGGTCGCAGTGAGGTCGTTATAATTTACCCAGGTTAAATCACCATCTATAGTGGTTAAATCACCATTTTCATAGACTGCAGTCAGACCGCACCTCCAGCTTCAGAGATGGCAAAGAATTCATCACCGTATTGAAGGTGGCGAAGAGGATGAAGGATGTGGAAATGAACCTGGAAAATCATGGCAACTTTACTAAGAAACATTAGGTTTAATATGGTTGAATCAGAAGAAACCATAGAAAAACATGAGGTTGAAGCAAACACTAATCAAAAATTGAGCATGATAAATTGGAAAACACTGGGGTTTAACCAGGAAAACTTGGAAAACAATTGGGTTTAATCAAAGAAAATGGAACGCCATTGCATTGAGCCCGTGGATCTAAGCAATAAAAACTGCGGATATACCGCTGCAACCGATGGTATCACTGGGATTGATGGCGTATAAAACCAAACAAAATGAACATAACATATAGTGGATGGCATGGTAAATTTATGAACATGTATATGATACTTGGTCTTGTCAAAGAACTTACAATTTTACCTCATTTTAATCAAACATATCTAAAAGCCATTCTCATGGGGACTATGATGTTCCAACGCATGGGACATTTCAGGGGCAGAAAACTGTTCCGGCTGAACTTGGGCAAGTTTGGAGAGCTGGTATTGGCTTCTCTGATCCGCTCCCAATCCACGCTGCTGGATATGTGTATCTGAGTGTGGCTAGTACATGTGGGAACCTCCAATTTGTTGGTTCAATTACAAAACATATCGTATATAATTATAGACGATATATCTATGCAAATAATATATAAATATATATGTACAGTACATACCAAAACCCTTAGTTAACCTACAAACAAACCTAGCCACGAAACGGGGAGCACAACAAACTGAAGGAAGTGGGCAAGGGCATCTTATCCTAAAGTACTTCTAAGATCTGGCGATAGAAGGCTGTGGCCCCGGCAGTCATGTTTAAATGGAAAGCTCCTTTTAATTACTATTGATATCTATTGATATATCGTCTGCTAATCATTGCCATGGCTGGCCCGGAAGACCTTTACAGTTGATTTCCCTATCAAAATCTCTGTTTATGTCGTATCCGCCATGATAATATGTGGAAACACATGATGTCAGTGAATTCAACCAACCGAACCAAGCTGCAACTTGTCCAAGCCAAGACACCGCAGCAAATGGTACATGTGCGGCCTCTGCATCGATCGGATACTTTTTGGTGAGCAGTGGAAATCTCCGTTTTCAACAAATGGGGCAAGGTGCCAAGAAACAGCAAAACGTGCTGTCGCCAGTGTCAATTTCTCGAATTTCCAGGGAAGCCAAGAGAAACCACCCCAGTGATGAAAACTCCGCAGCTTCGCTTCGCAAGATCCGAGCCAAACCTCCATGCCAAGCTGCGCAGACTGCCTCTCTTTCTCGGACAACAAATGCGAGTACAGCAGTCCAAAGCCGCTGCTTCCCTGCACTGCACGTAGGTTTAAAGATGACCGGTAGGGGTTTTCGTTTGGCTCAAAAATCACAGCTGGAAATGGACCAGCTTTTGTGAACAACATCTGAGAATATGCCACCAAGCACATCATTCAGGCTGAAGGATGATTTTTGTCCCGCTTGAGATGTTTATCAAGGGCTATTTCACCCCCAACAACCACTATTTTTCGGGCTCATGATCTTTAGCCATGCTACTATTGTAAGGCTACCATAGGCTACCTGAGTCACCTGCCTGGCAGGGTAATCCTCATGGCTCTTTTGATGACTCTTCAGCTAGGCAGCTAGGCCTGAGCTCAGCCTTTGCCGTGGCATCTTGGGCCGTGGCAAATCAGAGTCGGCTGGCACGATGGTTCGGAAGACTGCTGCTTTCAGTTCCTTGACTTCGGCTGACAGGCTGACATCAGGCTCAGCTTGGCAACTGCGATCAGCTGGTGTTGGGGGTTCCCGTCGCGGATCCATGCCGCTGATTTTGACACCATGGCGAGCCCAAAGTCTGTGCATCCCGTGCTTGTCGAGATAATTTCTTGGATGAGTTGTTTATGGGCACAAGGCCGTGTGTTGGTGGTAGTAAAGTTGGAACCATCAACTATCTGGGCGACCTCGATAAATTTACAGGGTGGTGCCCCCGAATCTTACTGTTAACTTGCTAAATTTCACGAACAAAAGTGTTGAGCTTGCAGTAGATAGGTGAAACATCACTGGAGGGGCGGAGGGGGCACCACCTTGGAGGATGACATTACCATTCCCACCAGTTTTTTGGGGTCCAAAATGGAAACAACTACAAACATTCAGAACAATCTCATCACGTGGGAGCATTGCAAAATAAGCAGTGTTCAACACATGTCAAAACTCTCAGACATCCATAATGTTGGGTAAATTATTTATAATATTTCACTAACCTGAATTAAGGCCATTTGGGGATGATTTCCCTTATTAACCATGATTCCAGTGAGGTCGCAGTGAGGTCGTTATAAATTACCCAGATAATGTTTCATAGGGGTTTCTGTATTTAGTCATAACACAGCCCCCACGAAAAGATGTTTTGGTCACTGCTCAACCGGTGCTTTTGCACTGAAACCCATCTCTTCACTGTCTCGAGACTGGTTCACCACTCCCCAATATAGATCATATCCCATAGGATCCATGGTGCTGCTATATATGGTAACATGGATCCCATCAATATACCCCCAATGTTAGCATATATACCAGCACCATGGATCCTATGGGTATAGTCTTTCTGCATATGGATGTGTTTTCTCTGGACCAGAAACACCCTCCGCATCTGGTTATTTGAAGCGCCAGTTGATAAACCTGGCAGGTTTGAAGACACCCCCAAACTACCTATACCATCCTATACTTGTGTGACATTGAACGAAATAATGACGTCAAATGACACTCCGCCAGTATGATGCAGATTGATATAGTGTTACTATGTGATAACAGTTATCATGGAGTAACACATATCCATTACAGTGTATCTCGATAGTGTATCACATATAGTTACCATTTCCCACCAAATTCACCAGTTTTGGAGATAACAACTTAACCTACCAGGGATGGTCAACTCACACGTACATTGCTGACTGAAGGACCGCATACTTTTCACATTTTCACATATGTTCACCATTTGCTCCACGTGCACCAACATTACCTAATACATTTGTATCTTAACAGCAGTATCCTTTGTATATTGTACCCTCTGGTAATTTGTTACATAGCTGACATAGCTATTGAACATGACCTTTAAAATTTAGTTCGTTCATTTACCTATTCAAAATGGTGATGTTCTATAGTTTTTTGTAAACGTTTACCAGGCCGGGTATATCCTTCTTGACGATTAATCCCCGAAATCCCTGATATCCAGCCATTTCATCACTGGATATGTTTACCACACAAATTTCATTTTAGTTCAGTTAAATCACTTCAAATACCATTAAACATCATTAAACATCATTAAACATCATTAAACATCATTAAACATCATTAAACATCATTATAAACATCATTAAACATCATGATTCACATAGCATGTTTTGGACCATTCAACATCGCACGTCTCGCACGACGTCGTTGATCTCGCCTTGTAGCGCAGCTGCCAGCGATGCGCTGCCAGGTCCCCGATGCGGAAGACCTGGAGAAGTCCGGAAGTGGCTGTGAGTTACCAATAACCATAGTTACCCTCTGGTGAACATACAAAAAGCTATGGAAAATGGCCATAGAAATAGTGGATTTTCCCATGAAAAATAGTGATTTTCCATTGCTATGTTAGTTCACCAAAGGGTAAACATTAACCATACCCAGAGGATCCATGGTGCTGGAATATTTACCTACATTGACCCCTAAAGTAATTTAAAATAATCCCAAGGTAAATATTCCAGCACCATGGATCCTTAGGGATAGTTAAACATTGACATGGTAGATACAAACGGTAGATAATTGGTAAATATGAATGTCTAAATAAGGATATAGTAGGTGAATAATGATGTTTAATGGTCCTTGATATGGTATGTGAATAATAGTTATCATCATTATTCACCTCGTAACAAATGATAGATATGAAAGATGTAGTTACGTGCTGTTAGTAGCCAATAACCATAGTTTTATACCTTAGAACTAATAACCAATGTTTTCACAATAAGCAATAACCATAGTTAACCATGTAACCAATGAACTATATTTAAATTCATATGGGTTTTGGTTGTGAAAGCTATGTAGTTAACATTGATTATGACCATAGTTGTAGATAATGGGAGATAATGGAGAATATTTAACCATAGTTTAAACCATATTATGACCATAGTGAATGCTAGATGATATGGCAAACTATGGTTTACTTAAATGTTTACAACTAGCTGGATATTATAGTTGATGTTAATAGTTTTGGTAAATAATATGTAGACTATAGTAGCTATCGTGTTCATGGGAAAATGAATGGTAGATACAGCTATGACTTACGGTTTACAAGTACGTTATATCATGGTTTTGTCATCAGTGATATGATGGGGATAGCAATGATAATCCATGAACACCATGACGGGAATCATCATGATTTGGGAAATTCTGAAAGTAGCGTATCATTTTCCATACCATTACAATTTCCCATAGCATTACAATTTCCCAGCTAGTCCATGATGCTTGGGAAATTCTTAGTAGCTCCAACTGTCTCCCCTTTTGCGTGGGGAAGATAGACACTCATAGCTCCGGACCGCTCCCTCCAAACCTTCCATGGTTTGATCATCAGTTTCCCAAGTCAATGGCTATGTGGAGGATAATGAAACATAGCTATCGAAAATGGTCCCCCAAAAAAGAGGATTTACCTCATAAATGGTGATTTTCCATAGCTTTTTGCAAGTTTACCAGAGGCTAAACCTCCATTTTCCTATGGTTTTCCTATGGTTTTCCCATTAAAACCTCCATTTTCCTATGGGTTTCCCATGTTGAGACACATCCCAGGATCCCTCCGCCTCCGGTGGTTCCATTGGAGGCCCCGGCCCGGGAGGCCCGGGAGGAGCAGGTGCCTTCAAGGCGATGAAAGCGGCACAGCGAGGAGTGCAGTTCCTCTTCACAAAGTGGATGGATAATGGATAGATAGATTGATAGATAGATTCATTGATTGATAGATTGACTAATTAATAACATATATATATATATAATGTATTTTCTATATATATATAATTATATGAAATACCCTAGTTAGATGGATGGGATCTCCCCAGTCAATGCAAAAAGGGGACCTCTGATGCTTCCAGTTCCGGTGCATCGGGGAGCGCGGCCGGCGCTGCCGGCGCTGAAGGCGCCCCGTCCTGGCTATGGAAAATCGCCTATGGTTGATATTAATCATTAATTAATATGTTACATAGGGTAATTAATATGGTTTAATAAGATTTAATGGGGCTTAATAGAAGTAATGATGGGATATTAATGGAATATACCATGCCCTTTAGTTACTTAGAATATAGTATAGTTGGCCCATTTCTAGATGCTACACATGATGATTTAGCGAACTTAAATATGTTGATTTTCCAGCAAACTGTGACAAATTAAAAGATAGGGATCATGAAACATCGTACCAAACAGAGATTTATTTGGTCTATTGGCCCATCAAGCATTGGCTGTAATCACTGTTTCTTAGAAGCCTCCCAAACAATGGCTTGCTCCCAACACCTCAGGTGCAATGGGGGGCAAATTGGGTAAATCAAGAGGTAAAATCTGGTCAAATGATAGAAACGTCCCCCCTTGATTTATGGCTATGATCTATGTACATCTATATGATAATATGCATCTATATACATATATATATATATATATACACACATAGAGACACATCTATATCCCATTTTTGCTGCTTGAATCACCTGTTTCTGGGAGTTTTTGGCACGGTTAAACCCACCATGCACCAGTCGATCCACCTCCAGGGCAGGCACCGCAGGCACCGCAGGCGCCACAGGCTTGGCCGGATGCACCTGGGGCCAAGTGGATGACCCAGGGGGATATCGTGATATCATGGTGATAACCATAACTGGATTGCTAATAAACCATAACTATAACATAACTATAATATGAATATACAGTATATACATGATATACATAACATAACCATAACCATGATATACATGATATCCATAACCATAACTATAAACATAATATGAATTGCTAAAGAAACTCATCAGGATAAGTGCTAATATGTATATATATATATATATATATATAACTGTTCGAAAACAATGGAACATCATTGGGAATAATGGGGACGATGCGGAGAATGTGATAACAATGGGATGTATCAAAATGGCTAACAAATGTTAATACTAGTTATAAATTGGAGATGATTCCCCATTTTTGTGACCATCATTCCAGTGACGTCACGACGGGAGGTCATTAGAAATATAAATGCACAAAAAAAAGCAAATATAACAATGGTTTCACTGCATCATATTAACAATGCTAAAATCTGATATAAGGATATCATCTGGTAAACATAATTAGTAAATATGTGGTAAAAAAAACAGATATATCAGTCATATAATGCTTAACAAATTATTATACCACTGTTTCACTAAGGAAATCAATAATAGTTAGTGGTATAATACCAGAGGATGTGGGGAGGGGATGTCGTGGTTCACCCGACCGACTTCTTGGGGTTAGACACCCCAGTTATAAATTGGAGAACTGAAATTGGATAACCCACTTATTTAGTACCTGGTAAACTGGGAGGATTTATTGACCCAGGTTAACTTAGAGGATTTGTATTTCCTCCCACTGTTCGTTAACTTGTTTAGAGATTCCACCCAGGTTACTAACGAATAGTATCTGGGAGGATAACATGAATGGGAGGGGGCAGGCCCAATGTGTCGCAAAGTGCTGGGTGATGTGGTAAAACCACAGCCACCAAACAAAAACATTGGAGGGTTTATGCAACCCATCGGCCCGGTGATATTGGGAATGGTTTAGGGTTTGGGGTTTAACAGGTCAGATTGCCCCAATGATACAAACCAGCGTGGCACGATAGAAGTATTCAATCGTATCTTATAATGGCTATATGGATCAAAACCCATGTAATCCCCGGGTTTCGTTCCAAAATAGCTGGTATAGTTGGATGTCCATCCCCTCAAACGTTGTAGATGTTTAATAATCTTAACATTACCCTCTGGTAAACTGCCACATAACTATGGAAAGATCCACCATTTTGTAGCTGGGTAAATCAACTATAAATGGGCCACTTTCAATAGTTTTTTGTAAGTTTACCAGGCCGGGTAATCCATGCACGCGCCAATCCAAATGTTCCCCCATGTCCATAGGGCCATTGTCAGCAAAGGATGAACCAAATCACTGGCTGTACGCAGTGATGTCGACTTTTTGCTTCCAGGGTTTAGGGCTCTAGATTTTCAGGTTTTGGGTTTTTTATGGTTTTAGGATTTAGGTTGGGGTTTAAAGTTTATCGTTTCGAAAAATAGAAAGCACTGGCTTTACGAAAGGATTTGAGCCCGTCAAAAGTATGTGCATGATCCGTCACCGACAAACGTCTGGTTTGCAGTTTATATATGTACCATCCACTGGTGGCAACATCCCAATAGGTGACCAAAGTGAACAGCCAAATCCCTCCTATCTGGGCTCAAATCCTCATCAGCTGTTCTCACTTAAATCTTTATGGTTGATTATGTTTGTTGGCTAACTCATCATTTTATTGGTTAAATCCACGTTTTCCTTGATGAAATCCACATGTTGGTTTACTTCAATCGCAACTTTCTCTTAGTTAAATCCCCATGATTTTGTGGATGAACTACCCGTTTCTCTTAGTTAAATTCCCATCATTCTGTGGATGAACTACCCGTTTCTCTTAGTTAAATCCCCACCATTCTGTGGATGAACTACCCGTTTCTCTTAGTTAAATCCCCATCATTCTGTGGATGAACTACCCGTTTCTCTTGGTTAAATCCCCATCATTCTGTGGATGAACTACCCGTTTCTCTTGGTTAAATCCCCATCATTCTGTGGATGAACTACCCGTTTCTCTTGGTTAAATCCCCATCATTCTGTGGATGAACTACCCGTTTCTCTTGGTTAAATCCCCATCATTCTGTGGATGAACTACCCGTTTCTCTTAGTTAAATCCCCATCATTCTGTGGATGAACTACCCGTTTCTCTTGGTTAAATCCCCATCATTCTGTGGATGAACTACCCGTTTCTCTTGGTTAAATCCCCATCATTCTGTGGATGAACTACCCGTTTCTCTTGGTTAAATCCCCATTTTCCCAATGTGCCATCCCCAATGTTCCGTTGCATCACTCCGCCATCAAAAAAAAGGGGCACGAGTCTCACTTGGGGAATTCCACGGAGTGTACCGTGGTTTATGGTTCACCATCCCCCTGCCTAACATTGATACCTACTCCCCCCTTCCAATTATGGTTAATTATATAATGGTTAGCACTAATTGTATATTATTATTGGAATTATAATCAAATGATGGAATTATAACTTTAACCCCTAAGTGGGTTATATGAGTTGCACCCCATTATAATTATGGTTAACCATGGCTAATAACAATACGTAGTTATTTATTGTTATCTATGGTTAATTATAACTAATGTTTAATAATATGGCATAAGTTTTTTCAGGTATCTAGCTGCGTAATAATATAACTATGGTTATTTTGGGTTAACTATGCCTATTAACCAGCTAGAGACCTGAAACCCCAAAACCATCCAAAACCCAAAGCCGCGCCTCTTCCACCTTGGACATGAAGGCATCACTGAAGACCACCACGGGGACCATGCAGATCCTCTGCTGTTGTTTCCCAAACGTGAGCCGAAGCTACCAGGAGATGCTGTGCTTTAGCAGTTTCATCCTAAGAAGATTGGATTTAACTATGTACTATAAGTAGGGATGTAACTATATACTATAAGTTTCATGCTTTGGCAGTTTCATCCTAAGTAGGGATTTAACTACTATAAGTCTATAAGTTAAGTTCGGATTTCACCAGAAAACATACGGAGGTTCGTATGGGATTGCTGGCCCATGCCGGTCCCAAACCAGGCATTCAACGTGGGTAAATTCAATCAGCAGAAAAATGGGATTATAGTTGATTTATCATAGCTAATCGTTGGTTTTATGGTGGATATATCTACAGTTGGATGGTGAAACCTTTCACCAACTTACCACGGGGTGGCACAAATTTTGTGCTGTGGAGTTTATACATCAAGCTGAAACCCCTCAGTTATACGGTTGCTTTGTACATACCATTAACTATGGTCAACTTAGCTTTCCAGGCCAATTGGAACTGGAAAGTGTGTTTTTCATGATCCTCTCTCCCAAGAAACATGGATTTATTTTCCAGCGTCATCCCCAGATAGCCCGCTGGCAATCCAACATAGCAATGGACAAATATATGCATGATCATGATCTACATGATATACACATGAAATAAACCAACAATCACCTATAAATAAACTGCAAGTGATTCTTCGTCAGGGATAATCCAACAAACCATGTTTTATATGTTGGAATACCAAACGCAAAGCTTTTCCGTGACATCTAGGGTTTTTCTTCGTGTTTACTCAGTGAAGTCCACAGGTTTTTGCTGGCTGTGTCCCAACTTTTACTGGCGAACTTTCCGGTTTTCTTCGTTTCATGTCAAATCCCACGCGTGGGTGGAAACAAACACATGTTTACTTCGCGAAAGCATGATCCAAATCTCAAGTTTGGGCTTGAACAAAGATGACGAAAATGAAAAACTCCGCGGATTGGTCCGTTACCCTAGGGTAAACTAACATACTGTGCAAAAGCCATGATGAGGTGATGTACCATAATTCGGTGGCTTTTCCACCTCTTTTAAAGTATACAAATTTACCCTAGCAGCTAATTCTCAACTTTTCCATCATCTACCGGTGGATTTTCCACATCTTCAACTTTTTTTCTCATGGAGATTTCCAAGGGGCCCGATGCTCATGAAGTTCAGGAAGGTTCCAATGGCCTTGCCCTGCCAGGTGTAGTCGCACCACGGCCATTCCTTAACAACGCGCCACTAAAGGCTGCGCCAGGCGAAAAAAGTCTCCACGTCTCAGGGGATGACATTTTTTTTTGGGAAATGGCAAGTCACACTTAAACACATAGGATACGATGTATCACACATATGATAACATATATATATATATATACATGTGATAACATATATATATATATATATATATATACATAGTATCCATGCATACATACACACATATATATATATATATAATCATATCAAAAATATGATTTGAGGATTTGCAAATAAATGCAATTGATGTGCTTGTTCTGGCACCAAATCCGCAGCTTGCAATGTATTTCGCTGGGTCGCCAGCATGAATTTTCTCAGGAAATTATCGCACATCTCTAAGGTTGCGGGGCAAATGATTAATCTATATTAATCTAGCAAATCCTCCAAAAAGAACCGCCCCAAAGTCGCGGGTGTGGAGAAAAGATTTCATGGCAAAAGGTTCTGCGGATATCGTCTGCCGATGGCAACAGGATGCAATCTCTCCACCGCCATCACAAATTGCAATGCAGCGGCGCTCTTCTCCGAAGATGTTCTCTTCTTCATTCTACATTCGCCGTATGTATACGTCTATGTATATATATATATATACAAAGATATGTGTATGTTACCTGTTGCGTGAATTTATGCGGATTCATATCTAGGCACCACTTAAACATTATATGATTCACTTGCACGCTGGATCCCACTGGTTGTACATTTGCTTCCCATCTTAGAAGTAGATCACATATTTGATGTATAATGAATCTAGCCCAAGTCATTTTGCCGGGTTTTGATCGAACATACAGCTGAAATTTTGGCAGTATTGGATAGGGACCCCCTGGCTGATGGGACCCCCATTCGGAGGGTCAAAAAACCCATACTACGTCCTACGTCCATAAGAATCATAAGAAACCCATATTCCGTATTGGAAGCTTATTGGAATAGGCGTGCCATCATTGGGGTCCCTATAAATTCCATGGAACATGGTCGTAAGTTCAAAGCTCACACACTTGGAAACACGCACACTTTGGTCATTGGTCTCTCTTTGCAGTGGGCAAAGCAACTTGAGGAAGGGCGGCTGTTTGCATGTCCCATTTCTTCACATTGACCAAGCATCACATTTTTTGACTCTTGGAAGTTCAAATTGTAATCCCCCACAATGCCACAATGGTTCAAAGTGTGACATGAACTCTAAGTAAACTAACAATTGTAGTAGGTAAATCAAACTAAATGGGCCACCTATACCATAGCAGACCGCAACCAAAAAAAAAAATAACAGAGGTAGGACTCCCATTATCCCATGATTCTCCCATGATGTTCCAATAAAAAGGCCCTATTTTGTTGCCAAGAGGCCCCGTGCAAGTTGATGATTTCAGCCCAGAGCGCGCGTGGGACGGAGGCATAAACTTCCTGTTGACAAAACCCATGGTGGCCATGAATCAAAGGATAGATCCATGGTAAAATATATGGTAAAACCAATGGTGAATATAACATATTATACATACATGGCAAAAACCATGGCAAAATCTGGTATGTAACACACCTATGGTATTGAAATATGATTTCATATGTGTATAAATTGATCATTGCAAATATGATAAAAAAAACAATGGCTAATGGATCAAATTTTATAGATCAATGATCATAGTCTCATGGTGAATTTCAATAAATTCAACATACTTACCATCTGGTTATTTAACATAACCATGGAAAATCACCATTTTTAAGAACGGTAAACCATCCATTTCTCTGGGCATCTATACCATGGCTATGTTAGTCATAACCAGACCAGAGGGTAACTGTAATGTTTCATGGATGAATTATACCCAATGGATCCGGTCACTTGGATTTCTTCACTGGCCCTCGAACTGGTCAACCTATTCACCAGATCGATTCTCGGGGCAGTGTATTGGAGCAATTTTGAATAGGAAACAAAACATAGGCTTCACATTTACCAGACATGAAACATCCCATGTTCAGCAAAGCCATTTGAAGCCTCATGAATTTTAACCATTGTTTTCATTCAATTTCGATGTTCCCAGAGCTATGCCCGGTAGTTTATAGGTGATTTGCAAGATGGTGATTTTCCATAGCTATAACTCCAATCACCTCATCGCTGAGATCTCGCAGCCAGTCCTGCAGCTCCTCGTCCGGATTGTTCCGCTCCGTGAAGTACCTCAGCGATCCCTGGAGGTCCGCCAGGGAAATCTGGATACCATGTGGCGTGTTTCAACTTGAGGAACACCAGGAAGGACACCATGGGATTGTTATCATCCGCTAATCATAATCTATCATTATCATTGCCATGGCTGGAACATCTCCCATGTTTAGATGAGTTTCCTAGCTAGTTTTTTTTTTAATAGGAAATTGTCCATTGCCACGTTTGATTACCTGAGGGTATATTCACATACCATGGTATAACTAGTTGAGAACACGCTGGAAAGCAACTTGACAGAACCCAAAAGAATGTGGGGAAGCATGGCGAATACTCATAGACATTGTGTCCTCCGACAGAAGCTCCATGCAGTTTCATTGTAGGACCCTTGGCACTTGCAAACCACTACAGTACATAATCTGAGAGGCAATTGATTAGATGGGCTACTGAGGTAGTTAACTAAGCTAACTAGTTCGTAAATGGAGTATATATGTATATATATATATATACATATAGATAGATGTGGGATATATATTGGTTTGCAACTCAGATAGTAACCTGTTGGCTAATCCCGTGGCCCGTCTAAGTAGTGACTTGCCCGTTGCATTTAGCCAGCGTATCCTTACCAAACATTTGCTGAGATATACAATACATTACAATACTATGGTTGCAATCTAGTAGAACATGAAAAGACAGTAACAGGTCTGACACTTAGAATGCTTGGATCCTATCCATGTGTCTTTTGTCTGCAAATGCTGGACATATGCGCATAGTATGCCAGCCCAATCGGGATGAAAAAAAATATCCGAAACATTGCAGTCATCTGCCACTTTCAATCATTGTCACTAATGGAACATGGCCATCAGCAAACACCCTCTGGACCCGAACATGGCTTTCAAAAATCACAAAAACAACTATAAAACAACTATATTGCTAATGAAACAACGATATACGATTGATTTAGAGTATGTAACATGTAATTTGGAGCTGATTGGCATGTCTTCCGGCCGCTAAACAGCAGAAACTGCACCAGGACCTGGGGCCCCAAACAACATGCTGGACACCAACAGCCATAGCAAAAAGCTCACCAGGGCCTTAAATCAAAGGAGAGGCTGAAAGGTACCCTGTGGGGCCCCAGTTTTTTTCACGTTCTGAAAAAAAAAACACGGTGAAATATGACTGGTTGCGGTTGGACACAGTTTATGCAACCCTCAGCCTTTCCTATCACTGCCAGCCTGAGATATCTTACAATCTGCCTGTTCAGCCGGTGAGTATGTATCCGGACTCGTGCAAGCTAATTCAAGCATTATTCTACCCATCCAAGGAATACCCAGTATCCCAAGAGAAAATGAATGGTACCGAACTGGGGGCTCCAAACTGCAATTTTGGAAAGGAACATCTGAGCCATCATTGAAGACCTAGAATTTCGGGCTTGGAACCGTTTAGAAGCAACACATTGGTAGGGCCCCTTGAGAGCGGACGGACCCCTAACCGAATCTAACCGAAGCATTGTAAAACTACACAAGGACTACATACCTGAAAGAGACCAGGTAGATGCCATTCTAGCTCTAAGGATGATTGAACCAGGAGTCAAACCCAGCCTCCCAAAAACCCCTACAGGTCTCACAGTTTTGAAGAGAAAAATCCAATCAGTCGAGAAAACTACCCAAAGCCATGGGGTTGCGTCCCCCAATCCATCTTATGCCGTTCTTCAACTGTGGTTGCTTTCACACGCGACTATTGATGGTTACATCCTCATTTTTGTTAGACACCAAATTTGATGGTCAAACAAATAGGGTTAGATTGAAGTTTTATTGAAACATTCCAACGTACATCCATCTGGGATACCCTCTGGTAAACGTTTACATAACTATGGAAAATCACAATTTTCAATGGGAAAATTCACTATAAATGGCCATTTTCAATAGCTATGTTAGTTTACCAAAGGGTAAATGCCATGAAACCATGGTGATGTCACCCCTAAAAGTTGGGACATTGACGGAACTGCAGCCCCAAGCACTGTACTTCGATGGGTCTTGGCTGACTTGTGTGTAAGCCCATTCAAACATATAACCCACTATTTGCCCAGCTATCTATAAGTTATACACACCTATGGATGTATATATACATATATATATATAAATACATCACACACACATATATATATATAATATATATATAATATATAATATACACTATTAGGTATTTCACCAGATTCTTCACCAGTCTACCAACTCCACTCAGATGGGCCATGGGAAAAACACGATTCCTGGTTAACTGGGTTCAGTAACGCCATGTACACAAACCATGGCACAAGGCCATGGTCTTTTGAAGGCCCGGTTACGAACTCCATGGCCTGAAAGAAAACACATATCCCGCTATTCATATCCCATAGTTCCAATGTGATTATTTGGAAGTTATGAGGAACTCCAAGTATTCCAATCCCATTATCCCATTATTCCAATATGTTATGAAGATCTCTCTCTCTCTCTCTCCATCGCCTTCTCAAGGAGTTGTTATGAAAATACTTCATGGTATTTAGCCATAGTTCTTACCCTCTGGTAATTTAACATAGCTATTGAAAGTGGGCCCATTTATAGTATATAGTTGGTATTTACCTAGCTACAAGATGGTGATTTTCCATAGCTTTTTGTATGTTTACCAGGCCGGGTAACCGTGTCCAGAAACCCCATGGCACTCCATCCGTTGGACTCGGTCCAAGACACCGTGGCCTTCAAAATGGCTCCATGCTCCGCCAGGATCGAAATCATGGAAGCGAAGGCACCGAGGTATCCTTGGCGATGCGAGCCAACGCGACCCGAGCCATGGAAACGCCATGGAAATGCCGTAGAAACGCCATGGAAACGGCATGGAAAGCCATTTCCAAATGCCAAGAAGTAAACGTTTCTGGGTGACTTCCGACATCCCACAGTTGGGAGGTGTCCCTCCCCTTTTTGTGGAGCAATGATGACTGTTGAAATGTTCCCGGTTCATCCACTGGGGAAATCGACCCGACCATTTGTAAACGTTAACAAAAAAACGAACTGGATCCAGATCCACCATTTTCTAGCTGGGTAAATCCACGAACTTTCGACTGGGCCATGTTCAATAGCTAATATGTATGTTTACCAGAGGGTTATTTAACAGAACCATGGAAAATCACTATTTTTAAGAACGGTAAACCATCTATTTCTATGGGCCATCTATACCATGGCGAACTGTTAGTCATAACCAGAGGGTATACATCGATATTCTGTGGTGGGGAACGCCTACATTTGGACACGGAGTCCCACGGTCAGTCAAAACGCACATCTTGGTCAGTCACCCTTTGGTAAACTAACATCGCTGTGGAAAACATATTCCACTGATAGATCATGTACCAATTCATGGTGATGTTCCATGGCTATGTTAGTTTACTGGCGGGTAACATCATAAGAAAGGACATTTATGGACATGTATGCTGGATTCCGTAGCTGCCAGGAATTGCCACCAAGTTGGAAAAGCATCACGTTCATTTCATAGGTACCATATATGGTACCGTCCCTACGGCTAACATGATGACCCTGCCATAAAGTTGAGGGTTGGCTAGCGTTCATCTAAGAATCAGCTAGTCTCAGGGTCTATGTTAGTTCGGGGGGATGGTTAAATCCCTTAAAACCCATTGGAACCCATCCAAACAACTTCAAGCCATTCAAGCCCATATTAAACCACATTAAACCATTGTACATGAATTCTCCGCGTTGGTTTTGATGGTAACGATCTGATGGTCTGTTTTTCTTGTAGCACCCCAGGTTTGAAACCACAAGCCCCAAGGAACTATCCGTTGAACATCTCAAACTTTGTAGTGAATACACCATAGTCACTGCATAAAAAATAAGCATAATATTAATGGTGTATACAACTAAACGGTCACCATTAAAATATATAAAATTGTCACCATAATATTTTTATAATATGTATATAAGTAACATATTAATCAGCAGCTGCAGCATCATCATCTTATTTGAAGGAACATCGCAGGGACATTCTATAGAACTACCCATGAACATCTGCCTCATGATCTCAAATTTCTTAACTGTAACAAAGACAATGCCTTGAGTTGCGCTAGGTAACTTCCCAGCTGATGATTGCCAGAATGTGTGATACTATATATTATGTTGCTAGTTGGAAGCGCGGTTCCAGTTATAAGGGGATATATAACTATCAGGCCTTGCATGTTGATGTTTAAAGTGTATTCCAGCTTCCCCAAGAAGCCGGAATAGCCAACTTGACTTTTGCCCGGTCAGTTGGTGTCAACTCCACCGCTTGAATGCTTCGAAAAATTGCTCTGCACGCCCCCGCCATCTGACCAAATTGATCTCTGCGCTACTTCGATGCAGAAGGTGCTCCCTCGAAATTGGCACTTTTGAATTGCGGCGTGTTTGTTGACATAAGGCAGGCATCATCACAAACGCAGACGGCGTGTCCTGCCAAGCGTCGGACATGTCGGTGGCATACTCTTGCAGGGCCACGCGGAGGGATAAGAAGTTAGCCGGCGCAAGTATAGAACCATAGTTCTAGGGGTTCTATCAAGTTATACCCTAACTTATTAGGTAACCGTAGTTATTCCCAGTCGAAACCTCAATTGAACCTGAAGCTCACTGTCAAGAGGAGCGTCAAGCTTCACCAAGCCCTTGGAACAGAACTGGATGGCAGAACTGTCAGCAACCCAGCCAGTGAAGTCCCTGACAACTGTGCCAAGCTCCAGCGATCTGGTCACCACTGAGAACCACATCAGTGTAGTTACCCTCTGGTTATGACTAACAGTTCGCCATGGTATAGATGGCCCATAGAAATAGATGGTTTACCGTTCTTAAAAATAGTGATTTTCCATGGCTATGTTAAATAACCAAATTGTATTTCATCATAATTTCCGGTAAATCCCAGTAAATTCCATTCATGTGGGTCAAACAATAAACCATCCCCCAGTCATCACCATTTTTATAGGTGGTGTTTTTCCCATTCCCAGTCATGGGTGGTTTGTGACATTGTTTTACCCACATTATTCATTATATAATAATAACTTATAACCATTAACTATATCATATCCATTCATATCCCATTAATATCCCATTGGAGCAACTCCATTAATATCCCATTGATATTCATTAACCATTTGTATACCATTCATATCAGGAACATATTAGTATAGGTGGTGTTTTTCCCATTCCCAAATGGGTGGTCTGTGACATTGTTTTACCCACATTATTCATTATATAATAATAACTTATAACCATTAACTATATCATATCCATTCATATCCCATTAATATCCCATTGGAGCAACTCCATTAATATCCCATTGATATTCATATCCCTATGGCAAAACTCCAAGCACCAACCCCTTGGAGCGCTTTCCAGCGCCCAGCTGCGCTCGGGCTTCAAGACGCGCAAGACGCATAGGCCCTGCAGCCACGCAGGGGCGGAGCCTGGCGATGTCGATATCGGTGGTGATCCCCAACTTTGGGTAACTTTGAGTGGAAAAAATATGGAAAAATGATGATAAACCTGGATAAGATTCGCCAGAATTTGGGGACAATTCTGGCAAATTTCAGAGATTTACATGGGTTTTACATGGTTTTACGATGTCTTAGGTGACAAAGATGTGGCTTTCACCAGCCAAAAATGCCGAGCAAATGTTTAAACGGGATTTAAGCGGTAAAGGATTGGGGGAGTGCAGAAGGAAAAAACTCGAATTGCCATTGTTGTTGGTATCTCACTGTTCACGGCTCATGTGTGCATCCTGTTTTGCTGTTGCACCCCTTTCAAGACACTTTTGCGCAATTTTGCCAGCTAATCACGGTTTTTTCAGGCTGTGACCCCCTGATTTTCGATCAACCCTTCCAATCCCTGTCGGAACCCGGTCGGATCCCAAGAAGTTAACCCTCCATCCCATGCAGGTCCCATGCAAATATTCATCTACCGCTTGAACTCGCATGCCAGCATATGATACCGAATGATATGGGAAAAAACAACTTGTTTTCAGTGTAATCATTGATCTTATATGATGCAAAAAACGTCTAAAATCCCAAGGAGGCCCAACAGGTTGGAAAATATGCGGTAAAAACCCAACATAAGTGAATTAGCACACCTACTCCCATCCGGGTATCGCTCAAATGTGTTGCCAAAAGAATAAGTTTCTGGTGGAAAAAAGTGGCTCTCTAAATCCTATGTTCTGCCGCCTCCACCCGCGCCTTTAGAGAACCACAAGGCGCTGGAGCAAAGGCCGGGGAGCCAACTCAAGAAGTCCTCAGAAAAAAAATCGCCCTGCCAAGAACTGGTGGTTACCCTCCGGTAATCATTGCCATGGCTGGAAAATATGCCATTTAGTTTAATTTTTCGAGCTTGAAAACTTCATTTTTGATGGTGATTTCCCAGCTTGCCATGACTGATTATCAGAAGGTATTGTTCACCCACGTTCACCCCAAAATGAAATACCCTCTGGTATGTAATTCTAAAATGGATTAATTAATGGGATTTGGATTTGTCTCAATCCAAAATATGGATGTAAGCATCAAATGGGATTCATATTGGGGAACTCTACCAGAACAGATTAAGGAGGTCCAAGAAAAATGCTGCGGAAATAGCTATGATCCCATGAAACATAGCAGCATCAAGCAGTCTTTGGATGGCTATGGATGGCTGAAACAACATACCCTCAACCGGAAAGAATATATCACTGGGTATAAATTATATTTCTATGTTGGGTGTATATATATATACATTAACTAGGTATCATAGCAAAATACCGAGTATGATAAGATGAATATACACAGTTAAATTCATTATAATTATACAATGTAATGATAATCAACAAAAAATAACCCGCCTGCAGGTGCATACTATTGCATACTTATAATAAACCATGATGGGCATATAAAATGGCCATCACTAAGGAAATTTCAGCATAGATCAGACCTCAAGGACTCACCAATTGTCAGGACGTGCTAGATGATTATATAAAACACACAAAACAAAGAGATGTCCTACCTCATCATGAACTTGAACTCCGGTTTCTATTTCCAATGTCTTGTGTTTCATCAAGTTTCATGATATTTAATCTGCTCTAATATGGGTACCCCCAGTCATCATCCATTTCAGTGGGATTTTCCCACGAAATCAAGCATCCAGCGAGCTTGGGGATAGGGATACCACCATGGAAACCTCCAAAAAAAGAGGCTACACCGATAACCTCCAAGACTCAATGACCATGTAGATCGGCAGGTACGACTTGCCAGTGAAAACCCTGTGGCATGGCAGATCATGGCAGGAAGAAAGCGACCATTTGGATCCATGACTGGGTCGTGAAAAAACCACCCATATCAATGGTGACTGGGGGATGGCTTACTCTTGGATTTACCACATTTTTATGGAGCTTCATAGTTGGGAAATATCTATCAAATCATCAAAAAGGATACCAAAGGGTGAACCACCCTATTGGCATACCGAACCGAAGCTAACCCAACTACATGATTACGCATGGGTTCCATACTGGAACCAATGGTTGCTCAAGTAGGCAGCTGGCTTCAAATCAATATTATATATATATATATATATTTGATGACGCTGGGTCAGAACTACACGTGCCATGTTCAGTAGGCAGCTTATCTGCAGTACAGTCATCCACATCCATCCAATGAAAATCCTTATCATGGCTTTATAATGCTTTATAAATCCCTAATGGTCTGGGTAAATTATAATATTTCACTAACCTGAATCTTGCGGCCATTTGGGGATGATTCCCCTAAAATAAACCATGATTCCCAGGGCTCGGTCGTTATAAATCCCGATGGACTGATGACCAGCCCCGCTGTGCGGGGACTTTACCAAAGTTGTGACAATGGTACCTACAAACGTACTACAAACAATCCCAAACTCTCGACCACCTGTTTTCATGTGTTTTTGGCGTGGGATACAACACGTCCACATACATTGAAGAGTTTGGGTTGGGATTGCCCTTCTGGGATGTCATGGGGATGATCCGTATCTAACCTCGTGGCTATAACCTCCATGATTCCAATGTTTCATAAATTTTCACACGTTGTCACGTCAATTTGTAGGGTTGCCAGCAAAACACCAAGATTTTGAAAACCGCAGACCAGTGGCTCGCATATCAATACTCTCGTAATTTGTTGCAGTCTGCTGTAAGAGTAAATGTGTAATGTTCATCCATGTTCCATCTACTGAATCATCTCTATATTAACAATTTTCCATAGCGAACTGTTCACCACTATCCCCCTATACAACATCCAAGTCCAGTGGCAAGCGCGCAGCGAATTCGCTCAAGAAAATCACCTGCGTTCGGAACGCATGGAACATAACTGTGGTGGGAGACACCACATCTTGTTGGGTTTGATATCTTGACAGTTAGTTCCTGAGGGAAAACCCTATTGATGGAACCATATTTATATTTATATATATATATATCATATTGAGGGAAACCTATTCATCATATACATTTTTTGTTCGAATGGGAACAGGGATTATGATCATTTGCAAGGTGCCTCCCAGTTATAATGAGTTGTTTTATAAACCTCGTACTGTCTGTTAAAAGAATAGTTATATCTCAACTTAGCTCTCGAAAATTTGGGGGTCTCACCTTATGGAATTGGGGCTACCCCTTTGGAGAACGCCTCCAATCAGCAGTTACATACACCCCAAAATGACCCATGGAGAACACTACGGGTCATGGGTGATGGGATTCAACATGGTTTGAACCGATGAAAATGGTGATCAAACCCACATTACCAAATTTTGATTTTGTGATTCTGTTTGTTTGTTTGTTTGTTTTTTCCTGCCACCGTATCAAAAACATCAAAATAAACCATTTCGAGATATCATGCCCCAAGATACCCTCTGGTAATTTAACATAGCAATTAAAAATGGCCCATTGAAATAGTTGATTTACCTATTAAAGATGGTGATTTTCCATAGTTTTTTGTATGTTTACCAGGCCGGGTGTCATTTCATGCGGATTCGATGTGGCTTCTGTCAGGGTTTACATCGCTCAGATGTCGGGCGAACAGTCGAGAAATCCTGGGATAGTCAGTTCCAAAAATCCTGGGATCAGTTCGCCGATCCAAAAAATAATTCTCGATGCCCAGCGCCAGCAAACATGAACAACTCAATATATTTATATATTTATATTTATATATACATATACACATATATATATATGTAAATAATATATATATATATATATATGTATGTATGTATGTATGTATGTATGTATGTATGTATACGTTTGGCTGCGCATGACATAGGTCCCCATCAGATTTGCCAAATATGAGTTCACATAAACGTACCTTTCACCAGTTGGTTTACCCAGAGGTCCTCCATTTTTCATTCTCGACATCACTTAATGGCTCTTACGTCTCCATTTGAGTTGGTTCATGTCACTCATGTCACCACTTTTTGCAGTCGGCTGGTGGATTCCCCCAATGCAATGCTAAACTTATAACATCCGAAGTCTAGGATGAAGGTTTTTCAAAATAATAAACCCCGTCATTTTGTTGGCCATTTCTCATGATTCATGTGCAGCCCGTCTCACGGCCCGTGACTGCCAGGCCCGTCTCAGCCGCCATGTCGTCTTAAGCCCGAGCTGCGGAGGTGATCAGATCCAGCACCTCCCACATGGTGCCAGTGACTTCCGGGATGGGGATGAAGGCGACGCCTATCGTTCCATGGTGCTGCCGATGGTTCTTTCAGAGTGCAAGAGGAGGTGCTGGATGGTTGTAAGTTTTCTTGTTTGGGTTTAAGGTGGACATATATGAATCTATGGTCAAATGGGTTTATAATTTGTATAGTTCTTTTCCTGGGCACCCATCGAAATGGGTGGTTCAACCTGGACATTGGAATTTCAATGGGTGTAGGGAAAAACCAAAAACAGGACTTCATCAAACAGTTGGGAGTTAATGGCGAAAACATGGTAACAAAAAACATAGAAACCATGAACGTTGGTAGATTGTACCAGTGATATTAGTAGCTGGTTGGTGGTTCTAACCACTCTGAAAAATATTAGTCAATGGGAAGGACTATCCCATATATTATGGAAAATAAAAAATGTTCCAAACCACCAACCAGGTAGTAATATGATCCCTCCAACATCCTCGAACGTCAATTTATGTCCCCAAAAAAATCGACTCCGATACCGCCAGGGGACGGGTCTCTTCGCCATAGGTGTAGAAAAAATAGACAAAGGTGCTGCCAAAGGATATGACCATGGTAGCCACCAAACACCTTAGAAGAACAAAATCCCAAACTCGGGGATTTCAGCAATAGGATTTTCGAGGGTAGGCCGGAGACAAACATAGATGTGTAGAACCATTGGGAAACCCTAGGAACATGATATGCAACCATGATGGGTAAACACCACATCTATGGCAACGTTTATATATAGAAGGGTAAAATCATCAGTACTGCAGAGTGAGTCAATGTTCAGCAACATTTCTTTGGTGATGAAACATCATGTATATATGATATGATTTGATATATGTACTGTACATGTTTGACACCACCAAGTACAAGGGCGATGATTCAAGTGGAAAGGGTCGCGAAAAATGTAACAACCATTTTTGTGTATGTCTATGTGGTGCAATCCATACGTCAGGATTAGTCAAATTGGTGGCTGATTACCCTCTGGTAAACATACAAAAAGCTATGGAAAATCACCATCTTCAATAGGTAAATCAACTATTTCAATGTGCCATTTTCAATAGCTATGTCAGTCATTACCAGAGGGTACATTCACAAAGTGGTCTATCCAAGAAGTGGGGGTTCCATGACATCCTGGGGGGCCATGGGTCCAGAGTCCCAAACGCACTCTGCTGCAACCAAACCTGGCTTTCCTCAAAAAAACTCCATGTCTTATATCATCTTACTATCCACTTACCCCCTCGAGATTCAAGATATCCTTGGACAATTGCCACTTGTAGATGATTTACCTAGTAACATAGTGCGAAATGCTGGACTACCAGAGACCAGAGAGTAAAAATGATTTTTCTCCTGACGACAAGATTTTAGACGTCCAAAGAGTCTAGCAACCCGCTATATGCTGGAAACTGGACATGCTGGAGTGAATACTGCTAGGGGAAAAAAAAACATAGACAAAGCAACTGCTGGGGTCTGATGGAGGAAAGGCAGCGCATCCACAGAAATGGAAGTTGTGATTGAGTTTTACAACGCATCTTGTCACGGTACTTGGGTCTTGTGTTTTTGGCTATATCCTCTTCCTTGGGCATCCCAAATACAGCCCACGTTGATGCACGTGGTCAGGCCACATGTTGTGTTTGGCTACATACTGTATGGCATATGGGTATGGCATGATACGAGTGTCAAAAAATGGGTATGGATCGGACTGCGGCGATCCGGAGATTTTTTTAGAAGGTGCACTTTTTGTGGCCGGGTATAAGTACAACTTGTCATTTTTGGGCATGGATCACTTACTGGTGCGTTTTACGCAGGGAATTTTCGGGAATGATCCATTTCATCACATTCGTAATTTCATCATCCCAGCAACCCCCAGCAACCCATCCAGCAACCCTGCGTAAAACGCACCAGTGAACCTCCATTTTCCTATGGTTTTCCCATTAAACCTCCATTTTCCTATGGTTTTCCCATTAAACCTCCATTTTCCTATGGTTTTCCAGTAAGATCAAGGGTATGGATATCCAGAGACATATGGACCATGGCGGACCATGGCTGGGGATCGCTTTATGGATGGGTTCAGGGGATTGATCTCACATAGTACCCGGCCTGGTAAACATACAAAGCTATTGAACATCGCCCAGTCGAAAGTTCGTGGATTTACCCAGCTACATAGCATGGTGTTGATTTTCCAATTCGTTTTTTGTTAACGTTTACAAATGGTCGGGTAGATTGGTCGATTTCCCCAGCGAACCAATGGGAATTTCAACAAATCAACCAGGCCCGGCCCCAGGTCCAGGCTGTCAGACCGGCCCAGGTCCCCATTGGTCCCCCATTGGTCCCCCATTGGTCCCCCATTGGTCCCCCAGGGCCCCCAGGCTCCATTTCATGCTTGGCTTCGATCCTCTGAAACTGATTGGGCACCGCCGGAGCCGTGGGCGCCGGAAGATCCGGAAGATCCAGGGCCTTGATTTCGGAGGCGAGTTAACTCCACGTGTTTTTCGAGGCACAAGGTGTAAAATCCAATTGGGGATACTTTTTGGACCGATTTTGGGGATACTTGATATTACAAGGTGAATCGAAGTTACATTTGGCGTGTGTTTTTTTTACCCATCAACTAGAGTTACATCTCCCATTTTTATCATAGACTCATAGAGATTTTTAGTCAACTTAGCTATCGAACGGGGGGCTCTCCTTGCAGGATAATTCGGGTGTAAAGTCAACAGCGGTATGGGATAATAGCTCCCCATCAGTGTTTTTTTTGGATAATGGAATTGATTACCCAAATTCATCATGTCTTTCGGGTTAGGAAATATGAGTGCTATTTTGTTTGATAGGAATGATTTTTGTGAACTTAGTGGAATATCTCTGGTGGTATAAACCAAGAATATCGCAATACCCTCTGGTAAACGTAGCCACATAACTATGGAAAGATCCACCATTTTTGATGGGTAAATCAACTATAAATGGCCGTTTTCAATAGCTATGTTAGTTTACCAAAGGGTAAACACTGCCGCAGAGTCCCCATGGTGGATGTAGGGGATGAAAACACCATGGTCCCATGGTCCCCCTAATATCCCCCGAATGGGTGATTCATGGAGATAGGAGATTGCCTTGTACAGGCTAGCTACCTTAGGCCATACCAACCATGAAATTTACCTAGTGAACCAAAGCGGCATGGATGGATCAAGATCATTACCGTCCAAATTGACATGACGACCCTGCCGTCATCGGGGTTGGAAGATTTGAGTTTCCACCAACAAAAAATTGTGATTTTTCATATTTTTCAGGGTCACCCAGTTAATTGACCAGAAGGTAATTTAACATAGCTATTGAAAATGGCCATAGAAATAGTGGATTTACCCATTGAAAATGGTGATTTTCCATAGTTATGTTAGTTTACCGGAGGGTATATTATATTCACACTAAATCACCATTTATAACGCTATTTGTGTCATCGATTTCCCCATTAAAACACCAGGAAGTAAGTTATCATTCACCTGGCCAGTGGCAAGCCTCCATCATGTCAGGAGCGGTCTGTGACTCAAGGCTTTCCGGCGCCTCGTCCGCCGCTGGCGGCGTGAACAGTTCATCCATGTGTTGTCCATTTCTGGCAGCTATACCATATATGACTGGTTGGTGGTTAATAATGGTTAATGATGGTTAATAGTGGTTAATAGTGCTTAATAGTGATTAATGATGGTTAATCATTGGTTAATTATGGCTGGTTGGTGGTATACCTACCCCTCTGAAAAATATGAAAGTCAAATGGGAGTATTATTCCCAATATATGGGAAATAAAATGTTCAAAACCACCATCCAGATTAAGTATCCATAAGGAAATATAAGTATCACCATCTTTTGGTTGGATGTAATATCTTTGGGATTACGAAAACTTTTGCTTTTGGGCTTGTATGGAAAAGGGGAAAAAATAAGGTTAATACATCATACCAGCATTTAAACCCAGTCAGCATCAGCCCACCTCTTGTGGGAGCATTTTTTCGGCCTTCATCCGTTCCTCAGCAAGGGGATCTTGATCTCAGATTTCTAGATCTATAGTTAACATATGTATACCTGTATCCTCAAAAAAGCACAAATAAATGCTCATTTGCGAGATTTCTGCTTTTTGAGCGGTTTTTCTCCACATGAGCGTAATTGCACCACTTTTGGCATTTTTGCACTTGGTGCATTTTAAAGCCAAAAATATGAGCGCATTTTCCCGGGAAATAAGCGTAAATACCCGGGAAAAAAAGCGTAAATGCCCGTCCGTCAAGAAACAAATGCGCGTTTTCTAGTTCAAGTGAGCATAAAAAGTCAGAACGAGCGTAAATCCAAGTGAAAACTGCTATGAGCAGAAAAAAGTGCTAAGTGAAGATCCAGGTATGCATGTATGTATGTATATATATATAACATATGTTTTTATCATATATTCATTCTATTGCTCAAATTGCATACTTTATTGTTCTTGTTTACCTTCATCATCAAACAATTTTAGAATCAAATTTCTGGTTGGTGCTTGAGCACTCAGGCACAAACAAATATGAAAGTCAACTGGGATCATGCAAGCACCAGGCAGTTTTGGGGTTTCATGCAGGAGAGTTTGTTCAAGCCCCCAGAACATTCAATTCACGCAGATCGAATGGAGCCCAAAATCACCAGATCGAATACTCAACTGCTGGTGCGTCTGGTGGGAATTCATAGGTTTCAGCTGTTTGATTTTTCATGCGAATTATTACATACCCTCTGGTAAACGTTTACATAACTATGAAAAGACCCACCATTTTGTAGCTGGGTAAATCAACTATTTCCATGGCCATGTTCAATAGCTATGTTAGTCATTACCAGAGGGTACCTCACGAGACTAAAACGTTTGGCCAGGGGAGATTTAAACCCAAGCCATTCACCATGTGACGTCGCAGGAATTCGCTGGAGTTGGATACCTTTAGTGACTCCTAACTGGTGACTCGATGGGGGGCCATCATTTGCCATAGAAAACGGTGAAAAATGACCGGAGGGCATCACATAAAAATATGACAAAACAGATTCTAAAGCATTGTCCGCCTCATTTTATCGCTGATTTATCGTTGTTCAACCCCTTCCAGTGGAATGGTTGGTGCCACGAGGTTCTGTTTTTGGCCGGCATATCTAATTGGAAGCGTCTTGAAAATCCATCTACCAATGGGCATCCTGAATTTTCATAATTTGTCATCCAATGCACATGCATTTAAAATCATCAATGATGTTCCAGTTTGAAACGATCTTCCAACCAGAAAGGCTCTGATTCAGATTCAAACATCTCAAAACTGGATAAACAAATCACTATAGCGCCAACCTGAATACATCTGAATAGCTTTTGCCCACCAGTTATATCGATTTTGTTGGCTTTCCCATGTCCCGTTTCCCCCAGATATCCCCAGCCATTGGATTCCGTGGCTCCACTTCCTTGTGGCAATGTTTCATCAAACTGGCGCCCAGGATTCCCGTGGGAACCTCGGACAGAAATCTGAACGAGTCCCGAGTCTGCTGTGGTTTTTAGCGATTGCCGAACTATCGCCCAGGCAAAACTCGGTTAACTCTAAGATTAAAAAAGATAGAACAGTTCGAAATTTCCGGGTGTCTATGTTTTTTTCTCTATTATTGCGGGTTGCTATAGTATAAGTTGGAGTCAAACCATGGTTTCCTGTAAGGTTTCCCTTAAACCAATCCATGAAAAATATATATGGAAACTCCATATACGGAAACCCCTAAAAACATGATCAATAAATGTTGACTTTCAATCTTTAGGTTAATTTTCTTGTTTAAGGTAATTTAAGGTAAGTTTTTTGGGGGCTGGAATATGATGAACTCTGAGTCTGACGAGCCACCAAGAAACAAATGTGACGAAACCTGAGGAGCCTATAGATACTGAACAAGGGTTGATATATAACTTTTGTTTGAAAAATGGATCCATGAGAAACGATGGGTGAGGCGGGTAAGGGATCAATAAAACATGATTAGGATCCAACGACAATATTCCAAAGGGATGGGGCAAAATTATTGGGATCAACTAAAAATGAGACGATCTTATCTAATCTCGCAATATGCTGCTACTGACTTATTGTTTTCCATTACAATTACCTAACCAAAAACAGCAAATAAGTGACTGATAGTGCATTGGGTTCACCCGCTAAATTGTTGAATGGCTGTGGGATTCCCATCCAATATTTTTGGTTTCCACCATCATCCACAACGCCAGGGCACACCGAAGACCGGAACGCCCACGATACAAACCTGTTTTTGTTCCCGCGCGTTGCAAAGGTTAGAGGCTGCCACAGTACGAATAGTTAAAATCCCCAAAACAGATCAAAGTCATATCTACTGAAATTCAAAAAGTGCCAATATACGTATACCGTATATAATCTATACCCTATGGTAAACATACAATAAACTATGGAAAGATCCACCATTTTCAATGGGTAAATCCACTATTTCTATGGTCATTTTCAATAGCTATGTTAGTTTACCAGAGGGTACATACATGTGTGATCAAACTCCAGTGGACATTGGAGTTTGGGGGGCCATAATGGCTGTCACCACCTCACTGGAGTGTGAAAAGTTCCCCTGAAATCTATGACTTTCGGAAGCGAACATGTTCTCTTCTATCAATCACCGAAAAGATAGAACAGTAAAATCCTCACGAAAAAAGTGATGAACTATAATTATACTTGGTGCTATCCTTTGGGAGGGTTCCTCTAAACCTAAAAACAAAATAAGAACATGATACCGTCAGTTCCGCACATGTGCCATGGGTCAACATGTCAACATCTCTGAAACCACAAGGTTACCAGCGGCCCCGTTACCGCAGTGACCAGCTCAACTTCTGTAATGCCCATTGAAGCAGCTGGTCTAACACCAAGGTTTGAGAATAAACACCACAATAAACATAATATATTCTGAATATGTTGAGTTGTTGGTTGCTAAATACTCCATTCCATTGCTTTGACATCTAGAGATTTTCAGGTACCCCAAAAATCCTGTGCGGACAGTCATGACTGTCCGACTGTCCCCATTGAAATTGCCATTTGGGGGGCAAACATGGGCAAACTATATATACTCTCTGGTAATTTAACATAGCTATTGAAAATGACCATTTATAGTGGATGTTCCATTAATCATGGTGATTTTCCATAGCTATTTTGACATAACCAGAGGGTAACTAAGATTAACGAAGCATCTTCAAACACACACAAACACAGCCGAGATGCCACGATAATGATCATCCGCTGAAAGAACCTGTCCCATGCTTTAACAAAACGGCCTTTTTTGTTTCAACAAAAAAAAACGTTTTACCATCTGATTATGACTAACATAGCCATGGAAAATCCCTTAGAAATGGAGGTTTTAATGGGAAAATCATCTATAAATGTGGTTGGTGGTATACTTACCCTCTGAAAAATATGAGTTCGTCAATGGGAAGGGTGGCATCCCATATAGTATGGAAAAATAAAACATGTTCCAAACCACCAATCAGTTTGGGTATCGCCTAAATGAAGCGAAGTGACTTAGGCGTCTAGGTTAGTTTTGCGGTCGCAGAACTGACATCATAATTCCTTTTCAAATCGCTGGGTATAAGATGGCTATTACCCACTGGTAAACAGCCATATCACTATGGAAAGATCCACCATTTTCTAGCTGGGTAAATCCACTATAAATGGGCAATTTTCACTATTTCAATGGGCAATTTTCTATAGCTATTTTGACATAACCAGGCCGGGTACCCACGTTACATCCACTGTTTTTTTTTCTGCCTCGGTCTTCGGAGTTGCACATGTCTTTACCAGCGACCGTGTCGGCTGTTGATGTCCAATTTTGGGAGAGATTGAACAGATTGAAGCATGAAAAATGGCTGGGAATTTACCATCCAGATGATTTACACTCTGGTAATGACTAACATAGCTATTGAACATGGCCATTGAAATAGTTGATTTTCCCATTGAAAACTGTTATTTTCCATAGCTTATATTAGTTTATTGTATGTTTACCAGACGGTACCCGTTGAAACATGATCGTGTTTAGTGGGATCAAGCATGACACGTGAACAAAGAATTCACAAGCTGATCTCCCTGTTTTATTGGCTCAACATCTCATACTTGGCTTACCCAAATCTGGGCACCTCTAACAAAATGCGGAAACCGGCCGGTTTCCGGTTAAGAATTTCACTTCAACCAAACCAGTGCAACAAACAAACATGGATGACTTACTACTCAACACAAGCGACTTTGCAGCCTCGGCATCCAAAACTCAATCGACCAACTCACAGATTGGAAACCACCAGCCAATAATATTTTTGTTTGGGCTGATACAAAATCACACTTAGAAGCCTTCAAATCATCATGTTCGGTACCCTCAATGGTAGTATAGTGGCCCATTTGTAGATCATTCAGCTATTAACCATGATACATATCCATAGAAAACTGCAATAAATTACTAAAGCTCACCCTCCATTCAAATCCATTAGGTGACCACTTTAAACCCCATTTAAAGTCCCAGTAAAATCTATCAAAACCCCATATTTCACATCCATTAACATCTCATGTCCCAACCCCAAAAACGCTGGGTCCCAACCGTTTCAATCCAGCCATCCAAAAACGTTTTCGGGTTCCAAGGGACGCCATGCCATCAGGGTTGCCCTCAGCACCAAAGACGTCTGCCAAAGGATGCTCCTGCGGTATCTGCGGTGCAGTTATAGTGAAATCCAGGAGTTTTAACAAACAGAGAGGGCGGGGTTGGCCGTAGCAAACATTTTAACATAGGTAGATTTAAAACAAAAAAAACATCGGATATGTTGAACAGATGGATTTAGAAATTTAGAGTTGATATACGTATAGCTGATGCCATTGTCAGCTAAGTTAGTGACCTTCACTTCAATGTCACTGTTGGGTGGACGGTGGTTATATCGAACTAGTTAATGGGGGGTTGTAAATCAACTCTCATTGGGGGGCATGACCCTGTTGAGCGTGTATGCATGTGTACTTCAACGAATCTGCATATTGAATTATCTGTATGATTATGCATCCATATAAATATGCAAATCATATATGCATGTATACAACTCATTTACTAAGCACCGACCCTGGCCGAGTACCACATAATACCACATATTTTGCTGGTTCATTGGGTAGGTACCCACACTGTTCAAGCCAATAAGCTACTATCATTTATCCGAACATCATGTTTCCCATTTTGTTCATGACAACCTAATTAAATCTCATTCTACAATCATCATGGTTAACATTCCAAGTGTTTCTTGGTTTTAAACCAAATGTGTTAAACCAAGGTGTAGCCATAACATGTTTCAATGATCTCCCAGCGTCCTTGCAAAGATTCAGCAGGGTGAAGAACATCGACGCTGGGATGGATTCAAAACCTGATCGACGGCGACGGCAGCTGATATTTTATGGTTTTGCCCAAACATTGTCGATATAAAACCGAACTTTTCAAACATAACCTATCCCTTTTTCAGGGATGTAAATGATTTACATTGAAAAAGAAGATACAACCAACTCACAGCATGATGTGATATGGGTCGTACCCTATCTTTGGACAAACCCGAACATCGCAACCTGGTTTTACGCAACCAGATCTGTTTGTTCCCGGCCGAAGTCGGCGTATGTTCCCCAAACATCGCTAATGGCGAAGCCAGCAAAATCAAAGAGACAAACAGAGAGGCGTTTCAATCAATCAAGACCATGTCAAAACCATAGGAAAATGGAGGTTTACCCTCTGGTAATTTAACATAACTATGAAACATCACCATAGAAATAGTGAATTTTCCCATGAACAATGGTGATTTTCAATAGCTATGTTAGTTTACCAGAGGGTAACAAGGGTGGAAACTACCAATTTCCCTAGCAACTTGCCTCCTATGTAAAGAGGATCAGCAAGTCAATCATGACCCCTTGGGGTAAAATCGTGACCCCCTGGGAAATTCCACCCATCTGCTCAATTGCACAACTGAACGCACAAAGCTCAACTCCATATGACATAGACATTTGTCTATATAACCAAATTCAAACTTCTATATAACTACTTATAGTCATATCATAAAGGACAAAAACATACTTAAGCTAGTTATAGATCTATAAATCAACAGCTCACGAACTAAAGCACCACCTTGTGATTCCTTGTTCTTTCAATTCATGTCTGACGATTCAACGGTCATCACAAATTGCTGTTATGTTGCTGGCTTATTGCAGTACACATCATTACTATTGTTCATGATGATGATGATGATCATCATCATCATGATCATCATCATCATCATGATCATCATCATCATAATGAGTAATTATTGCTCTTTTAACTTTATGGTATTTGATTCATATTTTCGTTACTATATAAGGCGTATCTTTTCCTGCATCCCGAACCCAAAGTGCCCCAAGAGACGTTGCCACGGTTGTCCTTGATATGCCTCCAAGAAGGGGGATTCTGTCTTCAGATTGGGGGAACCCAAAAAACATATAGATTGAAATATGTAAAATATGTATTTATGAATGTATCTACGTATATATATATATGTATATAATAAAATGTAATATACATATTTCTATACCGTATAATGCATATACTATATATATATGTGTAGATAGATTTTACCTACCAATGACTAACCGTAACATGAATTCACATGACTTCTTAAATATCCTGCATGTTTGTGGTCTTCGGCCCATGGTTAGTGTAATTATATATCTTCGGCAAAATGGGGAAAGTTTTTCCATGAGTTCTTCCATAAAACATAGCTTCTGGTTACGCATGCTCTTGAAATGTCTATGTTCGCTGCCATTTTCATACAACTTTTCACGTATGGTAAACTTGTGGAAGCAAATTCCTCTTTCAATGGGTGCCTTTCAAATCCTAATTCTGTTGATTTCTGTTGGACCCAAGAACAGAAATCCTTGATCCCGGGTGCAGAAATCATTAATCATTGAAATTGATTCGTACTGATTAGCCCATAGGATCCATGTATGGTATATATGGTAACATTTACCATCAATATACCCCAAGTGTTAGCATTAATATACCAGCACCATGGATCCTATGGGTAGTGGTGATTCAATGATCCCTCTTCCAAGGTTGTTCCCAGGAAACTCGACACCGCAGCTGAGACGCCGCAGCTTCCCACTCGCTCTCAGGGTTGGAGCCTCCAATCTGGGAGTCTGGCGATACGACCCAGCAGAAATGTGGCTTTCTCCGAATGCACATCCCAAGTCATGATCTGTCCAAATCATATACCCTCTGGTAATTTAACATAGTCATGGGAAATGGCCCATTTATAGTTGATTTACCTATATATTAAAAATGGTGATTTTCCATGGCTATTTCAAATAACCAGAGGGTAATACAAACTACAGTACAGTAATACATTAAACAGACAAGTAACTAACCATTGCTAGGTATTCTTAACTAATGCCTAGCACCACCTTAGTCAATCTAGGCTGACTCCAGGTAACGGTTGGCCACCATGTAGAGCCCTGAGAAGAAAATCCTGAGCCGTTTTTCCCCATCGAACATGTGGGCTCTCCGGCAAACTTCCCGCCGCCTAAACCAACCCAATGATCAATGGATTGGTTTAAGGGAAAATCAACAGGAAACCATAGATTTTCCCATTAGATATGGGGTTTCCTGTAAATTTTCCCTTAAATCAATCTATTGAAATTAAAAAAATTGGGCATTTGAAGCAATGACATGATATCAAATGGATGTGGATCAAAGCGCTGCTTAAAGCGCCCCGGTTCACAAATCCAAATCACGTGGGGAGCGGCGAGTTGTGGATGTGCATCCGAAAATTTAGGTGGCAGCGTTGGTGGAGCAACTGACTTAGCCCGGCAGCATTTGAAATCCTTGGCACTCTCATCTTCATTGTATTAATCTAACTTAATTGAAGATCCATAAAAAGTTGGAAAAATCATCGATATGTGCAAGGTGGCGCTCCCCAGTTCTAAGTTGGTTTGTAAACCCATTATAACTGCAAAATGTATATTTCAATGGATTGGTTTAAGGGAACATCTTAACCGGAAACCATGGTTTTTACCATCAAATATAGGGGTTTCCTGTAAATTTTCCCATCATCCAATTCTATGTATATTCCGTATTCCCTCAATATTCCCTCATAAACCCCACTCAACCAACTTTTTTTTGTCTCCTTAGCCATCTGGGGAGCCTCACTTTGGATATACCCGGCCTGGTTATGTCAAAATAGCGATTGAAAATGGCCCGGTCGAAATAGTGGATTTACCCAGCTAAAAAATGGTGGATCTTTCCAGTTCGTTTTTTGTTAACGTTTACCAGAGGGTAAACCTCCATTTTCCTATGGTTTTCCTATGGTTTTCCTATGGTTTTCCTATGTTAGTCAAACTTTCTGGATGCGGTTTGGCAGCCACCCACTGGATGGAGGGTGGAGGTGCACGACCCCTTTGTCGCCAGTTGTCGATCGATATCGCAAAAGATCGCACATATCTCCATCCAGTTGCCACTCAGATGCCACATATATGTATATATCATACACATATATGTACATATGTATATATATATATATATTGGTTGGTTGGTGTCCCCATTTTCATGAAGTCTTCGCTTCTCAGTTCCACCGTTCCACCCCATTTCCATTCAAAGTTGGTGTCCATACCACCAAGCCCAAGGCGAAGATGGTGCTGATTAAGGGCCCGTCCTGCAGCGCTACAACGACCAACGGGATCTATACGCAGGTTGACCAATTGACGTAGCATTGCTACAACGGGAATGTACCATCCGGCAGACTAGGGTCTGGAACGTCTGGAACTGGAAATTCAATGCTGAAATTGTCCGATGCACTGTGGTTGCAGTTCCACTTCATCAGATTTAGTAAGTAGGTACATTGACACAATTTACAGGCTACAATTTGGGACATTTCCGGGGGGTTGCATCAGAACTGAGTTATTCCCATCCCAAGCCAGGAAATCGTAAGAATGGCATGGCGCTTGGCACATTTTTTCCGGTGGAAAAAAGACGCTCCTCATCGAAGACATCAATGAAGGCCTTGATCCCTGCGCCCGTGGAGCTGGGGCTGATCACGGCCATCTCCACGAGACGTAGCAGGCAGATGAATTGGATGTTGTAGAACCTCACTTAGATGGGCCATGGGATTAACGATTCCTGGTTAGTAACTGGGGATTTGTTACCCCCTATATCCCAATGAAATAATCCATTTACTAACTAGTTAACTAACTAGTTAACTAACTCCATGGCCCATCTAAACACCACGCATCGATGTTTTGGAAATTCTGGCGACGCCTCAACGAAAAAAACATCTGGTTGGTGGTGAATTTTCAACATCTTGAAAAATGATGGAGTTCGTCAATGGGAAGGATGACATCCCATATATGAAATGGAAAATAAAAAATGCTCCAAACCACCAACCAGTCATTGGTTTCGCCAGAAGGGACTGGTCTTCAAAGGGAAATCCCATATTTTTTGATGGATATGGTGATTACCCCCCAAGATATTGGGTAGCATAAACCAACATAAACCCATTTTTCAGAACCAAGTAGCCCTATACTCATCAACCTATTCAGTTGGGAGGTTAAGTCACCCCAATCCCAGGCAACCCCAGGCATAGAGATTGCGTGTCAACATTGCGGATTGGTGGTTTCTCTCTGGACTGGACATGTTGGACATGTTTGGAACTGGGGAGAAAATCCACATATCACTGGAGTAGAAGGGATATACCATCTGGTTATGACTAACAGTTTGCCATGGAAAGATCCACCATTTAACCATTTTTAAGAACGGTAAATCTATTTCTATGGGTCGTGGCTTAACCATGGCGAACTGTTAGTAGGATTGGAGAAGTTGAAATCGCACATTGGAAATAGCTGGAAATTACTGGGAACCTATTAGTAGGGGAGGGACTTGCTAGGGGAACATGGATTGAAAACCAATGACAAAAAATGCCAATGGAATTGCGATGATGGAAAACTAGAGTGACAAACATGGGCAGCACTTTAACTAGCAATATAAGCCAATAATGGGGCTTATTAAAAAACAAACTGTAAAGCCCGTGTTAGCTATATGACAAAAAACAAGCATTCAAAATCAATAAACATGTGCATATGCCTATATACACATACCTTTATGATCAAAAAAACTATGCGCTTACATCTACACACATATTATATGTACCCACAATAGTTGACAATATGTGATACATAGATATAGATGTGCATCCATATATATATATAATTATATATTTATATATAGTCATCGTGTAGTAGATAAAATAAGGAGAAACAAACAACCATGTTCAATAAAACGGACATCTGATGGAAAATCTGAATTGCTACCTGCTTCAGGATGATCGTATATACATATATATATATACATATATATATATATATATATTTATATATGTATTGATCATACAAGGTAGTGCCCCCCTCAGTTATATGTTGGCTCATATCCCCATTAGGCATAGATCCATGTATCATAAACCCTAGTTACTGGAGATATAAACCAGCTTATCTGTGGGGCACCACCTGGGACTCAATATAGCTATAGTATGCTATAGTACCAATAATGACAGGATAACTATGGATAACTATGGATAACTCTTGCAACTAGATAGCCTACTACGTGGGAATCACCGGAATAAGCCCCCACTTTTCCATCCACTTTTCGCTTCGAAAAAGCACTGAGACAATCTGAGACACGCATCTCTCTTGTAGGCCAAGTCCATCAGTGTGGGCACTACGGCGATGATGTCGATCCAGGCGTAGAGATTCAGCAGCAAAGCCACCAGGGGAGCCAAGGCGCCTTGGGTCCACCATGGGAAATGGTGGTTTTGTGGTAGTTCAATGGGCCAGGGAGTGCGTTCACTACTTAGCAAAGCATTGGTTTGGGAAATGCTTTGTGTAACTGATGTAACTTATGTTGATATTAATGGTATCGATTTGTCCTTTCAAGATAATCTATTGTCTTATTGATATGATGTGTTACATCTGATATCTATGTTAATATGGTACTTGAGGATTTATGTGTGCTGTTTTATCTTGAAATACTAAACCAGTAACCCAAATATGTATCAGGTGTTTCTGATCAATAAGATCCCCTGTTCTTGGTCAAAGCCAAATGTTTATTGGAAAATCTCTGCTTAGGGGTGCTGTTCCACTTGCAACTGGATGTTTAGCCATAGTTATAAGGGTTATTCCCCTACTGCACCCCCAAGTGCTGGTTGAAGCTTACCCAGAACGCCACGTTTTGAAAAAACGCCACTTCCACCCAGCGACGATAGCTCTTCCACCACGGATGCGCTGGAGCGGACAGCAAACGAACCACCAGGCTGAGTAACAGAACGAAGGCGCCCATGTTTTGCAAGAAGACCTGGCCCACGGTTGGAGCATGGGTTGTTTAAGCGTAACCCAAAATGCAGAGCTAAACAGTAATAATTAGAGGATTTAAGCAAGAAGCATGCAAATGTCACCCTGAACAAGTAGGATTTAACCTGCAAACATCGGGATTTATGATGTTAACCAACATTTGGAGAATATATGAATTAAGGAAGATGATTAACCAATGATTTGGCTAAATCATTCAATTTCCCCATGATTTTACCTTCTATAAAGAATGGTTACCAGTTAAAACAGCGAAAAAAAACACATGGTTGAAGAAACACATATTTTTTGGTCTTTCATCAACCAGTGGCAAAAAAAGACATCCTTCTGAGCAAATGTCAATGTTTCTCACCCTCATGGTCATGTCCATTCATATCCCCATCTTTGTTGCTTGTTATCCCCATGCTGCTCCCTGCTTCACATTCGAAAAAACTGATCAAGCTAAACATTACTCAGCCCTCGGAAGTCCTTGCGGCGGCAAAATGCTGATTTTGAAGCAGCAATAATGATATATATATATATGTATATATAAATGGGGATAGCCTGTGGGGATATATCATAAATCACTGGATGTAGTGGGGATATGTATATTTATATACATGGGAACAAATGACATAACAGTGTAAATCATCATAAACCAGAAACTGAAAAGTTCAGCCATTTTAAGGAAGACTTAGCCCAATCCATCATGATTCCAACGAAGCTTGCAACATCCAGAGCATGTCCAATCACCATAATCCTACTATTTCATCATTACACTATAGCATGTTTGATAAGAAAAAAACCTGCAAAATCCCCATGTTTACATGATTTTGGTTGACCAACATTTCTGCTCAACTCGGCATGGTTCAGAACATCCGCAAATGGCTATGGAATCATGGGCCCTTGCCAGGCGGTTACCCTCTGGTTATGACTAACAGAAAGCTATTGAAGCCATGGCCCAGTCGAAATAGTGGATTTACCCAGCTATAAAATGGTGGATCTTTCCAGTTCGTTATGTGGCTACGTTTACCAGAGGGTAACCAACATTTGAAACAAACCATGCTACATTCTCCATGTTTCTTCGCACAATCCCAGGCACGTTAGCCCTGGGCACCCAGGTCTTCAGCTTGCGCCGGAAACCGAAGCCGGTCGAGGCCTCAGAAAGGCGCCGTTGGGAGAATCTGTGCATTTGGCACCAGTTCAATTTGGTTTTTATATGGTTTTTATATGGTGTTTAATTATATGGTTTTATATGGTTTTTATATGATTTAATACTGTTTCGAAAGGGTTTCAACATAGTTTCATATGGTTCAATCATGGGATAATATTGGAATAATCATGGGATAATGATGGGATAAGAATAGAATGAAAATAGGATTGACACCCTGGTTTAATGATGGTTTTATACGTGTTCTCTTATTGGGATAATCATGGGTTATTTTTGGGATACCCGCTGATAATCAAACGTGGCTGAAAATTCATGAAAACTGATCTACAAATGGAGGTGAGCTGGGAAAATCATTTGGTGGATAATCTAGCAAGCCACGATGACCGTTGGTTTTTCCATCAAATTTGATGGGTCAAAAAGACCCATGTCCCCCCCGCCCTTCCCGGGGAACACCACTCGTTGCCGACAGGAGCCATCGCCAGTTAAAACGTCCTAGGTTTCTTTGAATTTGGGTTTGGAACATTGCTGTGACATATTGTTACAAACCTTTTATAGATCCAACAATTGCTTGAACATCGCCACAGATTTCAATTCCCAAAACTTCCTATGTTCACCATGTTTTTTTATTAGTTCAAGATTGGAATTTCGACAGATTTTCTGTTAGTTTAACCGTTCATGTTTCAGCACATTTTCAGCATGTATCCTCTGGTAAACGTTTACATAACTATATATAACTATGGAACATCACAATTTTACTGGGTAAATCATGGTAAATCAACTATTTCACCATGTGTTCACCACGTTTCCAGGTTTTCAGACGTTGGAAAAGACCCGTTTTACGCCGCGCGGCCTCGGGGTTGTACTGCAGCTCCGTGTCCGCCGCGAAGACCACGAAGTTGGCCAAGCCGAAGATGATCACCGTGGGGTCCTGGGGCGCAGGGGGAGGAGTTTCATGGAATTATTTTGGAGATAAGATATGATATAATTATGAACAACAACAATAAGAAGAAAAATAAACATCATATATATATATACATAGTGTATATATATATATATGATATATGATATCTGATTTATGACATATGACATATGATATATGATATATCAAATGTGATATATGGAAGATGGTATAATATGATATCATATGATATGATATGATATGAATATGATATGATATGATATGATATGATCAACAACAATGGTCCAAATCTGAAGGAAACCGGAGGGGCCCACAAATTGTGGGGGTTTATGGTGGTTTTTGCAGTAAATACCCAGCATTTGTGTCGTCTTGTCACTGGGTAGGGCAATACATCCCCATCTGTAGCAACAGATTAAGTGCTAAAGAAATGTCAACCCTGGATTCACAAACCCCTATGCTGTTTATTTGAGGGGTACCATATGAGTCATATGAGTATCAGATTATCACAAGAAATGAAGGGGAAGCCCCATAATTTTCATAAACCATGGTTTTACCGTTTTACCCAAACTATCTTAAGGCATCGTTTTATCATGTTTTATCCGATGACCACCTGACCCAACCATCCACGCATCCGAAGATCCATGATGTGCACATGGAACCAATAGGCGCCGCGGCTGATGGCCGATGGGTCCACCAGACCGTCGTAGACGTCTTTCGACTTATCTCCTAGCCGAAGGATGGGGAATCCCAAGGATTTTGGTGGCTTCCTGGTGGTTTCAACCATCTTGAATCTGGTTAATAGTGGTTAAATTAATAGTGGTTAATAGTGGTTAATGATGGTTAATGATGGTTAATCATTGGTTAAACAAATGGCTGGTTGGTGGTTGAGCCACCAACCCCTCTGAAAAATGATGGAGTGAAAGTCAGTTGGGATGATGATATTCCCAATATATGGAAAGTCATAAAATTCATGTTCCAAATCACCAACCAGGCATATGTTCTGTCAGACTTTATCCTGATTTTCCTCGTCTCTATAGTTTTTTTTTGCTAAGTCTAGGTCTTGCTGATTAAGATAGTGGTAAATGGTTGGAATAAGTAATAACATCTCATGATATATTCAATGGAGGTGGCTGGGAAATTCTTATTTTATTTTGGTTCAAGTTCTCAGGAATGTATGTATATGGAAATCTGATGGTACATCATACATTCGAAATATGGCGTTTAATGATGGCAAGTATATCATAGTATATGCATATTTATGGAATACATATGAAATTCGGTATGTTCGTTGTTTCAGCTGTCATGCCAAGGAGAAATCTTCCAGTTTCAAACACTATAGCATACTATAGAGCACTTGTTTACAGGTGAGAAATCCCCCTTTGAGTTTCCAAAAGATGTGAAACACACCTAATTTCGATGCCCTGCAAAAAAACAGCTTGCTTAGCTTCATTGCATTTCATTATCAGAAAAAAATACTTGGTGCATCTTGGTGCACAAGATTCAGTCGATCATTTTCCACTCATTCGTAGCATTCCAGTTGGCCCAGCTGACACCGTACGACCACTTCCAAGGCTTCCAAGGCTCGCAGGGTGGAGATCGTGCTCATGAAGAGGGTCAGCAGAATCACCAGTACCGCGAAACCCAACAACCTCTGGAGAAATCCAGGTTTTAAGCGGGGCTAAGTCGTGAAAAGCTATATGGGGATGGGTCAAAAGCCTGGTACCCCTTTTGTGAACATCAAAATAGCTGGGATTTATGGATGTGAATAACCCACTAAAAATGTATCTATAGGTGATCCATAGCCATATAAAGCCATGGTTGATTTTACTGTGAAAGATGTAGGGATGCTTGGGGTATATGTTTTTGAACCGTCTAAAGATAGGGATAGTCAGCGGAATTCACCAACATGCTGATTTGACCCCCAAAATGACGGGATTTGATGGAAATATATCATGGTATTAAAGTGGGGAATACAACATGGTGCTCCAATTTCTTACTGGTTGGTGGTATACCTAGGGATTATTATTCCCATATATGTGGAAAAAAATAAAAATGTTCCAAACCACCAACCAGCTTAGCGTTGTGCTGGTTTATTTCGCTAAGATAACGTCACATATCGAACTAGTGAATCTTACACCAACCTTCACACAACTGGAGGGCATAACCTTGTAAGGGATGACCAAACATGGTTGATTTTCCAACCATGATTTTTCAATGCAAAAAATGGCATTCAAACTGGGGGTAAACCCATGGGTAAACTACTACGGCTATGGACAATTAGCATGTTCAGAAACTATATAAAGCATCTATGAAGGAACCATCTTCTATAGCTATGTTCGTTTACTAGAGGGCAAACACAATTTTGATGAACTGCAGGACCATGGCCAATCTTAGATACCCTGCAAACAAATGAAGCGGGCTAGATTAATTCCGGTTAATACATCCCCATCAAGAATGGAACAAGATTACCCTCTGGTAATTTAACACTTCGCCATGGAAATTGCCCATTTATGGAGCATCTACCTATATTTACCTACTGAAAATATCTAAAAATGGTGACGTGTGATTGCTATATTAACTAGGAAGAGGGTACTATATACTAAAATACCGTAAAATGCCTATGTTCACTCATTTTTTCCCATCCAGTCGGCTAACCCAAATGCCCCGACAGGAATTGGCTTGGATTTTTATTCCTATCAATGCTGGAAAAGGAACTCCCATAATCTCCCATATTTTATTTGGAGACTGTCATAATGACGATCGGGCCAGGCAGTGTAATCCATGCAGAACCATGTCCACCAGGGTCTCGGGTGCACCGAAAGTATCCGAAAACTCGCAGGTTTACGGGTCACGGTAAGAAATGCATCTATCCACTGATCCACCATCAAGTTTGATCATTACCCTCCCTGACTAAAAAACACAAAAATTGCAATTCTCAATAAATCATCTACAAATGCCGGATTCTGCCGCAAGCCGTGTTTTTTTACGCAAGTGAGAAGGGGCTCCAAAACACAGAACCTGTACGAAGCTGTGGCATCCCTAAATCCGACGGATCATAGTCCCTCAGGTACCTACATGGTGCATCCTTGTGACCTCTAAATATGTTCCATGGAAGATCTCCGAGTTGTTGAATGATTAGTTAAATACTAATTAATGTGCCTCCAGAAGCCATGACATGTCTATACAAATCTTACTCTGGTTATGTCAAAATAGCTATTGAAAATGGCCATAGAAATAGTGAGTTTTCCCATTAAAGATGGTGATTGTCCATAGTTTTTTGTATGTTTACCAGAGGGTAAACCTCCATTTTCCTATGGTTTTCCTCTGGTTTTCCCATTAAAAGATGTTTACCAGAGGGTATCATCTACCAATTTCTAGCGATAACGCTTGGTGTTCAACCAGTGAGGCGAGGCGGCGAGGCACCAACCAACCTCCAGGTTGATCTTGTCCCAGAACGTCATCTCCCAGGGATCCTGCTTCGGAAAAGCGCAGGATCTCGTGGTTTTAATGGAATTTAACCAACCAACCATAGTGGATTTTAATGGGAATGGAAATATGATGAAGTATGTGTTTGAGATGTTCCTATATGGATTTTTTGTTCAAGATCATCATACTGGTTGGTTAGCAAATATTGCTAGTATGTCGGTATATGGAGTATAACATGTTGTAAAGCCATACCGTCAACTACGAGCAGGGACCCTTGAGGGTGATTCTAGAACCCCTACAGGGGTTCTACAATCATTTTCCCAGGGGGGGGGCCCTGGGGATCAACTTGATGATGTTAGAACCTTGGCAGTTTGTGTTGGGGGGGTTCTGGAATCATATCATGGGGAATCAGGAATATGATCCTAGAACCCCTTCATTTTGGAGCCTTTCTGTTGTCAAAAAACGGAGTCAACAATTGCACCTAAGCAAAGCCCGCAATCTCACAAACTCAATTACCCGCCTGCTTCCTTTGCTCCCATGCTAATCCCCTTTTCCTATTTCAAACCCCCCTAATGAATAGAAATAGATCCCGGTTGTCATTTCCGGGAAATTTCAGGTTGGTCAATTTGATCTTTAATTCATCGCATTTAGAAAACATGTTTTGGGCTCAAGATCCCATTTGAGGGTTCATCTTATCATCTTAATACTAAAAACTGATTGGCTGGGACTGGTTATTACTCGCGTCCATGACATCATTTCATTTTTTGATCAGTACTTAAGGTTTCGATGTAGTTATCAGGGGAAAGCGTCGTAAGACAATTTTTGGCAATATGTCAAAAAAATGACATATAATAGTAGTTTTAAAGTATGTCTTAATCTGTTTTAAAAAGAACTTTCTGGCACCTGAATCAATTTGTTATTTTCCAATTCTTGTTCAAGGATTTTGCAGGATTGGGAGGTCTAAAATCATATCTATGGGCCTTTGTGACGACAAATCCACAGAATGAGTTGGGAGATAACATTTCAGAACCGTGTGTAAATCTCAACCGTTTCCGAGTAGTAGTTAATTTTAATTAAATCAAATTGGGTTCTTCATTTTGGTTCAGAGGATTTTGCAGGATTGGGGGGCCTAAAATCATATCTTTGGGCCTTTGTGAAGACAAATCCACGGAATGAGCTGGGAGATATGATTTCAGAACCTTATGCAAAATTCAACCGTTTCGGAGTAATAAATCAAATTGGTTTCTTCATTTTTGTTCAGAAGGTTGTATAGGAATGGTGGGTCTAAGTTCATATCCAAGGCCCTAGTGAAGATAAATCCACAGAATGAGTTGAGAGATATCATTTCAGAACCGTGTGTAAATCTCAACCGTTTCCGAGTAGTAATTAATTTTAGTTAAATCAAATTGGGTTCTTCATTTTGGTTCAGAGGATTTTGCAGGATTGGGGGGTCTAAAATCATTATCTATTGGGCCTTTGTGAAGACTAATCCACGGAATGAGCTGGGAGATATGATTTCAGAACCTTATGCAAAATTCAACCGTTTCGGAGTAATAAATCAAATTGGTTTCTTCATTTTTGTTCAGAAGGTTGTATAGGAATGGTGGGTCTAAGTTCATATCCAAGGCCCTAGTGAAGATAAATCCATAGAATGAGTTGAGAGATATCATTTCAGAACCGTGTGTAAATCTCAACCGTTTCCGAGTAGTAATTAATTTTAGTTAAATCAAATTGGGTTCTTCATTTTGGTTCAGAGGATTTTGCAGGATTGGGGGGTCTAAAATCATATCTATTGGCCTTTGTGAAGACAAATCCACGGAATGAGCTGGGGGATATGATTTCAGAACCTTATGCAAAATTCAACCGTTTCGGAGTAATAAATCAAATTGGTTTCTTCATTTTTGTTCAGAAGGTTGTATAGGAATGGTGGGTCTAAGTTCATATCCTAGGCCCTAGTGAAGATAAATCCACAGAATGAGTTGGAAGATATCATTTCAGAACCGTGTATAAATCTCAACCGTTTCCGAGTAGTAGTTAATTTTAATTAAATCCCCGAGGATCCAAAGTATGGACTATTTGCATGCATTTGGGTGTGCACGCTCTCAGAGCGTCCGACCATGCTATTTGCGGTCTGACCATGATTTTTGCATGCATTTCCGACAGTTTATTTTCCGATTGATTTCCGATAAATTCCAACAGTCTATGGGGAATAGCCGCTGACCTTGTCACGGTTTGTCACGGTCTGTCACAGCGTTTTCCGACAATGCCCAAGATTTGAGTATAGTTTTTTGTCTTCTGTCACGGTTCGTCACGGTTCGTCACGGTTTGTCACGGTTTGTCACGCAACATGTTAGGCAATTTGAAGCCAATATGAACCTTTTTCCGATAACATGCAATCTCCGACTTTTACATTTCGACAATGCGCGCGCTATTTGCGATCATCAGAAATGACTTCATTATTTGCATGCATTTCCGGTTTGACCCTATTTATGCGCATGGATCCTCAGGGAATCAAATTGGGTTCTTCATTTTGGTTCAGAGGATTTTGCAGGATTGGGGGGTCTAAAATCATATCTTTGGGCCTTTGTGAAGACAAATCCACGGAATGAGCTGGGAGATATGATTTCAGAACCTTATGCAAAATTCAACCGTTTCGGAGTAATAAATCAAATTGGTTTCTTCATTTTTGCTCAGAAGGTTGTATAGGAATGGTGGGTCTAAGTTCATATCCAAGGCCCTAGTGAAGATAAATCCACAGAATGAGTTGGGAGATATCATTTCAGAACACTGTGTAAATCTCAACCGTTTCCGAGTAGTAGTTAATTTTAATTAAATCAAATTGGGTTCTTCATTTTGGTTCAGAGGATTTTGCAGGATTGGGGGGTCTAAAATCATATCTTTGGGCCTTTGTGAAGACAAATCCACGGAATGAGCTGGGAGATATGATTTCAGAACCTTATGCAAAATTCAACCGTTTCGGAGTAATAAATCAAATTGGTTTCTTCACTTTTGTTCAGAAGGTTGTATAGGAATGGTGGGTCTAAGCTCATATCCAAGGCCCTAGTGAAGATAAATCCACAGAATGAGTTGGGAGATATCATGTCAGAACCGTGTGTAAAACTCAACGGTTTCCGAGTAATAAATCATATTGTTTGTACATTTTAGTTCAGAGGGTTGTACAGGAATGGCGGGTCTAAGTTCATATCTATTGGCCTGGTGAAGATAAATCCACAGAATGAGTTGGGAGATATCATTTCAGGACCTCTTGTTGCATTGGTGATTGGTACCTGGCATCCTGTTTTTTATCTGCGTTTATGCACTTTGCATGTTTTGGTTCAGGAGGTTGCGCAGCCGAAGCGATAATTTCATATCCATGGTCCATGGCCCACGTGAACATAAACCTTCTTACACATAAAAACGACACTTTATCTTTTGGCGAACCAGGTTCGGAAAAAAATAAAAGTGCCACAAATACCCGTAGAGTGCTATAAACACACGTAGAAATCCTACTCCCAAAATGGCTCATTTTCCAATGACAAGAGTTCCGGGCACTTTGGACAGTGCCCAAAACGATGGGCACCAGGCTTTCCAGGTAACTACTTCCACATGATCCATAGATATCTGAAGTGGTCGGAAATCGGAAACAGCAAATTACAACATCAAAAAAAACAACTCTAGGAACCAAAACCTCCAGGGTTCTACAATGGGGGGAGGTCAGGGTTCTACAATCATATCGCGTACCCATTCTAGAACCCTAGAATTTACCCCCAGGGGGGTACCCATTCTAGACACTTCGTACTTGAGGGTATGTAAAGCCAACACATATTATTATTATTATAGCTAGTATAACCCCCAACAAATTAACCAATCAACGGAGGTATTTTGTTCATGGCTCAATCACTTGTATCACCAGGGAGTTAGCCACCCCAACTGACACTTGACCCAATTAGAACCAACACTTCAACATCAGTGGGATTCAATGCATGCTTACCCGTTCGTTTTACTTGTAGAAAATAATGATGGGAATACACATTTTTTGAATGGAATGTTCATAGGGATTTAACCAGCCACGATGCAGATCAATTTATTCTCTGATATTTTGTCCAAGTATGTTTACGTAGCCCATTTAGTTCGATGAGTTACTAAGTTACCGATTAAACATGCTGGTTTCCATAGCCATATATGTTTGTGCATAAAAAAACAAACACACACAGAGATATATTATATATAAATATTATATACACATACACTCTCTCTCTCTCTAAATGTATATATATAGTATGTATAGATGCTGATTCTCTTTGTTTGTCCCTTGGCTATCCTGGATTTAAATCGTTCAAAATGCAAGAACATTGAGAAAATACACTTCCATACACTTTCATACACTTTCCCCCTACAACAAAATGACAACGTTTCAACGAGACAGAATCAAACCCTGTCCACCAAAGAAAGCAGGCAGCTGGAAGCAATTCGGATCGGTCCTCCTCTTCTTCTCCGTCTTCGCCCTCTTCGCCCGCTGCACCGTTCTTTTCTTCTTCGTTGTTGTCCTTGTCCTCTCCTTTCTCATCTTTATCATCTTCTTTTCCATCCTGATCAGCTGGCGACACTTGGAGCATATAGCTATCTGGCTTATCACGCAAACCGCTTCCCTGCTGCAGCATCGATTGCGACAAGATTTCTCTGCTTCCAGCGTGGTTTGGTCCTCACACCTATAGGCATCATGGCTAATGTGGTAAACCCAATGCCATAAACCTGTATAAACCTACCATTTGGGGATGGATTCTACAACCCATTTATATCCATATGTGGTCATAATATGTCATATTGGGGATCGTTTGTGGCATTGGCTTTGCCACAATATATCGTCATGATATTCCCATCAATCCCCGGTAAACGCCATTTATCACCAAAAAAGCACACCAGAAATCACAATAAATAACAATTAATCACAATCAACCACACTAATGTGGTAAACTCAATTCCATCAACCATCCCCAAGTCCTCACCGTAAATGGGTGGTATAAACCATCCCCAAATGTGCTGCTCAAATGGTAGGTTCATTACTGGGTTTCCCACATTAAATTAATGGGTTCTTTTTAAGACATACATTCTTTCTCCGTCCGTCCACAAAAAATCGCCCCAAATCATCCCCGATTCTCGGACAACATGACACAGCCTAAAATAGTGTTGCTGGTAATCGAACATATCTATGAAAAGTATATGGATAACTGATCTGTAAGTCTGTACATCCATGCAAATGGTTAAACATATTTAAACATAGCTTGTAAATCTATCATGTTTCTGTAGATGATATATCTGTGAAAAAGGATGATGGTTTTCCATAGCAAACTGTCAAATTACCAAAGAGCATCCCCCGAGATTGAGACCGAGAGCCACACAAACAACATTCCATGTTTACTGGTCGAATGACCAGTCATGTGGGGTAAACCAATAAACATACCAATCTTGCACTGTTCTGTTACTTGGAGTAAATCCACCACTACTAGTTCTTCACCACCGTTCCAAACGATTCTTACCTCCGAAATCCCAATGGAGATACCCACCTTTACGTTCACCACCATTCCAGTGACGTTGCGATGAGGTCGCGGTCGTGATCAAATGTATCCATGTCCCCATTCCATCCGCATTAAGATCCCATGGTGCCATAATTTTTTGTTCTTCAAAACTATACGTTTATGTGTATCCCATCCACAATTTGTTTTTAACATGTTGAACCTATATCTTTAATAATAAAATTCCAATATGGATCGATTTCATGGGATCTAGTCTATCCCATTCATATCCCATCAGTAAGCTGGATACCAATTAATATCCCATTAGTTTATCCCAGTTGTTTATCAAACTATAAATAAACTACTGTATACATACGTATATAATATCCCATTATATCCTCTAAGTTTTTGTCAACTCCCCGGTTTTCAGTGCGGGCCAGGACTCCTTTTCCGGCGCCAGCACTGCGATGGGATCTGTGCGGACGTGGAGTGCTTTTCGCTGTGGCCGGTGCGGCACAAAGTTTCCTGGCCACGGGAGCTGAGGTAAACACTTGGGGAAACTGATGGCATGGGATGATCTTTTCACCCGTGAGAAACTTTGGCAGTCCCAAAAGGCGAAAAGGCAACACCGCAACAAGAAGACACTCCGAAAGTTAATATATGCCATGAGGATCGTGAAGTTGGTGCCTTCCTGCCAATTTCAACTGTTTTTTTTTGTGTGGCATCGTGTGGCAGGCACCTGCGCCAGTCTTGTCGACTTCATCGATAGAATTACAAAGAATGACTACCCTCCACTGTCATCAAACATAGCAATGGAAAAATCATGGAAGTACTCTATAAATTTGCATTTAAATTGGACAATCATCAAACTAGATGCGGGGGTCCAGCAAACCATGTTTCATGACCAAACGGTAATACAATCAATGTAGCCACCCATCTATACTGTGAATCTGGATGAAAAAGTACCTGGACTGTTTAAGTGTCACTATTTGGGGGGAACGCTCCTGATGAGAAACCACCGCTTTGGATCTTAATCCAAGGTTGACCCCTCGGCGATGTTTAGGCAACCCCTGTGATGTGCCATTGTGCCATGCCTCGGCTGACTGTGTGCGTCTGAAGATTGATTGAAAAACAACACGTTTAGCCATTTCAATATAATTGGCAGCAATTTTTGGGGGGTGGTCCCCCCAAAATTTTCAGACAAACCCAAATTTCACTGCTGAGTCTGCCCAGTACTGCGGCCGCCATCCACCCCGCCCTGCCGCCCTGTGATGTCAAGGCACTGCCGTGGGTGTTGCCTGAGTCTTTTCGTCGAAAAGGATGTGGAGACGTGGAGTCCCTGTTTTCTGTCGGAGATTTTCGTGTACCCATCTAATCCATTATTGTTGGTGGTATACCTACCCCTCTGAAAAATATGAGTTCGTCAGTTGGGATTATTATTCCCAATATATGGAAAAATAAAACATGTTCCAAACCACCAACCAGCATCTATATCTCAGAGGACCATGACTATGACCTGTTTTTCAATTGCTTAAGGGACATGGAAGGAACTGCTCGGCCGGGAAACAGAGATTGGTTCCCATGCGATGAGGCAAGTGGACATCCCTGTCCCTGACACTGGTAAATTGGTTAATTTCAAGATGAGTCTTATAATTTATAATCTACGCATACAAACAAACGCTAGCCACCACAACCATCCGTACAAACCAATCATCTATCCCGGACACGAAATAATATATCTGGGCAAATTCTAATAATTCACTATCTGAAATCTTGGGCCAGCTATTGGGATGATTCCCCTCAAATAAACCATATGATTCCAGGGTTCGGGAGAACAGGGGCCGGTCGGATGAAATATACCCAGATATATGACAATCCCAATGATAACCAATAATTTATATCTGGGTTTATAAACCCAAGATATAAAACTATAACTACCCTCTGGTAAACTAACCTAACTATGGACAATCACCATTTTGTAGCTGGGAAAATCAACTATTTCGACTGTGCCATTTTCAATATATCTATCTTTGTTTACCAGAGGGTAGTATCCCATTATCATCCCATTATTCACCATTGTTAACCATTAAATCACCATAAAAATAGTGATTAAATCACCATGGCTTCAATGTCAATGGGAGATCTCCAGGATCCTAAAATAGAGGTACGTAAACGTACCATATTTTGGGGGGTATATCCGGTATATCCCCTTAAATAGGCCTAAAAAATAGGCCAAACATATATGGAATCGGTACCTCCAATCAATCGGTTCCTGAGAGTCAACCATGACCATGAGATCATCACGTTGGACCCTAATCCAGACCGTTTCCTGGCACCTGGTACGTTCAACTTCGTTCACCCTTGTGGGTTTACCGTTTTTTTTTTTTGCTAGTAAAGCAAACATGTATGTTCATGGTTTATGTACCACCAATTTATGGTGAATTTGGGGATTATTTACTATTTCTTAAGTAGCATTAATTGGTGTTTTATGGTGAGATTTCCTAAGAATTGAGCCAAAATCTGGAGATTGCCCATTTTTTTTGGGCGTAAATTTCATCACCCAGTTCTTTTCACCATTTTTCACCCCCATTTTCCGAACGCCAAGTTGCTATGTACCTTCGCCTTGTGCACCGGCACCGTTGGACTCGTTGGACTTTTGACGGTCGCCGCTTGGCTGTCCTTCCGCGAGGATAGGACTAATGTTTAGCATAGGAAAACCATAGGAAAATGGTGGTTTAATGGGATTTAATGGGATTTAATGGGATATAACCTCTGGTTATGTCAACAGTTAGCTATTGAAAATTGTGATTTATAGTGGATTTACCCATTGAAAATGGTGGATCTTTCCATAGTTATGTGACAGTTTACCAGAGGGTAAGTGAAAAGAAGAACTCAAAATATCACAAAATCTTAAGGTGTGTTACAGGATGGGGCCCCTATAGTTAGCTAAGTTGGTTTATAACTATACTAACAATAGTGTATGATACTTCTAATTATATTTAGATGGAGTTATAAACCAACTTAGAACTGGGGTCACCACCTGTACTAAACCTTGGAATTAAATTGGAACATGGAGATAAACACATCTCCAACACTTGGAGATTTAAGCTGTAGACATGTGGGTTTGATCAACACCAACAGTATTTCTCAGCTTTTGGATTTGTGGCTATTCGCAGGATTCAGCTGTTAACACCTAAAAAAACTGGACACCTGGAAACCAAGAGCTGAATTCATATGACATCCCGAACATGTTTTTGTCGTTTGCTTTTTTAGGTCGGATGTTTTCTTTGGGTGGTTTACCTGAGACCATGATATGTGGGTAATTACATCCAAATAAACAAACTATTTTCATCTATTTTCCAGCTTCATTCTGCAGTTGACAGCGACCACGTCCCAGTGCTGACCTCCTCGTTGAAGGAGTTTTTGCCTGCGAGGGGAGTACTGGTGTTGGCGAGTCTGGGAATGTTTCTAAACCATGCTAAAAACTGATTGGTCGTTCAGCCCAGGCCAATCCCAAAGAATAGCACTCAACTGGAATCATAATCCAGTGCATCTGGGAATATGATGGAATAAACACAGATCGCTGGCCAAACATGGTATAGTTACATGTGTCGACTCCTATATCTTGATCCATGTGGCTTTGTCTGAAATAGAGCACATAAAAAACAAATCCGTTGGCGAATTCTCATTGACCCCATTAAATGGTTATGTTATACCCTCGGGGTAGACATCATTTCCAGACAAACACATATTCGTACCCCTCCAGGACCGCTGAAAATTCCCGTCCCAGCCTTGAACGTCTGCCACCGTCAGCTGGTGACCCCTAGGCCATGTCTGAAGCGCAATCACTGTGTCTACCTAACGCAAATCAAAGTAACTGATCAAAACTTATACTATGCATTCACACACATATATATATATATATGTGTGTGCGTTATACATAAAAAAAAATAAATATATATATATATATATGTGTGTATATATATATATATATCACTATAACCGTTATTTCTGGTAAATCCGGTAAATACGATTCCTCAGCTCAAGCCAGACAGGTACACGGCTGCAATCTACTCTGAGGCCCCGACCCTTCTACCGGGTCCACTTCTGGCCGCAATGTCGGGGATCCCAGTGATGCATTGAAAAATTCCTTCCAATTGGATCCCATTGGTTAATAGTGATTTAATAGTGGTTTAATAGTGATTAATAGTGGTTAATAGTGATTAATAGTGATTGATAGTGGTTTAATAGTGGTTAATAGGGGTTAATTAATAGTGCTTGATAGTGATTAATAGTGATGGGTAGTGATTAATGGAATGATTGATGGAATGATTGATGGAATGATTGATGGAATTATTGATGGAATGATTGATGGAATGGTGATGAATCTTGAATATTGAACACCCCCCGGAACCCATGGTTGAGTAGGGAATGAAACCACATTTTCTGGGACCTAATCGAATGGGGTGTTTAATCTGGTTGAACGGGGGATGCGATTGCCATTGACCCCCTCATTCATCTCCAATCACATGAATTTTGGCTTGTTAAAGGATAGATTCACAGAAGATCTGGCACGTTGGGATACAGAACGATGTTTTTGCAAAAATAAGTTCAGATTCATTGTGGTAAAAAAAAAAGTAGGAGGCCCATGAAACCCCATGAAACTTACTTTGAAAAAATGAAAAACGATGTTTATGCCCCATGAAAAGTAAATTATCTGGTTGGTGGTATACCTACCCCTCTGAAAAATATGAGTTCGTCAGATTGGATCATCATCCCAACTATTGGGGAAAATCCTCCATTCATGTTCCAAACCACCAAGCAGTTATATACATGTCTATTCCACATGATTTTCCACATGATTTTCCACCATATTTCACCACCATATTCAACAGTTATAAATCGGTCATTTAGCCCATGAAACTTTCAGCCAATGATGGCGTCTGAGCCATTCCAGACGTAACTGCCCAACAGGATCATCCGGGCTTCTCAGCGGTATATCTGGGTAAATTATAATGTTTCACTAACCTGAATAGTTCGGCCATAAAAGGGGATGATTCCCCTATTTAAAAAAAAAAAAACATGATTCCAGTGAGGGAGACCAGTGAGGTCGTTACAATTTACCCAGGTACATATATATATATATATATATATATGTATATATATAATATGGATGAATTACCAGAGGGGTACTATATACCTATGTATGCCTATATCATATATATATATATACATAATTATACCTTATGGATGAATATCCCCAGCTATAAACATATATTTCTATAGATATTTCATAGATATTTCTATAGGAGATGTTCCATTGCCACATGCTGCATGCAGCCCATGGGGACTTCCTTTAAGGCCTTCATCTCCAATGAAACAGATGGTTAGTTTTGTGTCAGATCAGCGTCAAATCGCTTGTCTGAAAATATGGTGTTTCAAAATCTTCTGGTTGAGACAACCAATTTGAAATTCAAGAAATGCTGGTTAGATTGGAGGTAAACCCATCTTTTTGGACAAACCAAAATCATATTGCTAGTTACATCATCTGTATCACCACTGCATTCCCATTGCGGTTGTTTTTTAAAACTTATACACTCTAATACCCCTAATTGTTGGTTCAATCAACAGGTCTACTGGCTACTGGAAAAAAAAACATTTTTTGCATCGTGATTTGTTCAATATACAATGTTTCTAGCTAAACAAATACAGTAGTCATTTATCAATCTGACAGAGGTCTATTTTGGGATAAATTCCAGTGAGGTCGCAACATAATTTACCCTGCAGATGTTTTGTCTTTTTTCTATGTTCGGAGCAACCCACGCTGGCCACTTCCCACACCCATCCGCACCTTGAATCTGGTGATTCCGATGATGAGATCTGACCTCTGCGCGATGTTTTTTTTTGGTCGCAGTAATGCCCATAAACATGGAAAACAATGAATTTTCACTATTTTGATGGTGATGATGTACTTTTCTATCTTTTTGTGGGTGACTCTATAGATTTGCGCTGTTTAACCGGAAATTTTGCATTTCCGGCCACTTGTTGATTTCTGTTGCTGGCAAACATTATTTTCCCAAGCCCAAGCGTATGGGAATATTAGTATCTTGAAAAATCAAGTAGTATATAAGAATAAAGCAAAAGGTTAAGTTATCATTATCAAATCAGGCAACACATGATTCATGTGATCGGGAAACTCTCAGTAACTCCTTGGCTCCCCAGTTAATCTTAATAGGGAAGATACCATTGGACGCTCCCTCCTGAACGCTCCCTCCTAACCACCGGTCACCGATTTTGGTAATGTTATGCCCCATTGGACTGAAAAACAGCGCAGGATGTGCCCCTCAATATAGGGACTTTCCAGCAACACATGGTGATGTCCTACCATGAAAGCCATAAAACTTTCCGGGATTTAGCTGGTCGAACCGACAACGAGTCTCGGAGTCGGTTCAACTTCCAGACTGGCATTTTAAGAGTGACTTAAACAAACGACAAACATCATGAGTATTGAACCATCAACCATATGTATATATATATATAGGTTGAAATGGCGATTCAACCCTGCAAACAAAGATCATGTTTAGCTGGGATAGGAGATCTTCCTCCATTGGTGGCAGGAAGAAAACTCTTCAACCTACCTATCAACTTAGGAGTTTTATCAAAACAAAACAGCCAGCATACGTCCCTATCGGACCGGCATCACATGGAGTTGGTGTTGTCTCAGTTGGTTTATGGCCAATACGAGTTACCCTCTGGTAAACTAACATAGCTATTGAAAATTGCCATTGAAATAGTGGATTTACCCATTAAAAATGGTGGATCTTTCCATAGCTATGTTAGTTTACCAGAGGGTAATAAAAGTGTAAATGGCTGCAAATGGAGGACCAAAATCCAACTTTCAAGGGGTCAGGCATTGAAAAACCTCATCCAGCATTCAAATGGCTAACCTGAGATACCAGCTTTGGCTACAAACTGAAAATCATCAAAACCTCTTTACATTCTGGATCTCTTATTTTAAGATATTCTAAGTAGCTTAGATCATCCCTTATGCATCCTTATCCCAAGTAAAAGTTTCTTGGCATTGTGGCTTGTATTAAGTTATAACTGGGGTTAGAACTAGGAGTCACTTGACTTAGTAACTAATAACTGAGGTTCTTACAGCCACTTATAGTAACTTAACAGACAATAACTTATAACTGAGGTTATATTAACCTGGCTGGTGGTTTCAACCATCTTGAAAAATAGTCAGTTAGGAAGGATTATCCCATATATTATGGGAAATAAAAAATGTGCCAAACCACCAACAGGATATTAACTTATAACTGAGGTTATAAGTTATAGTAACTTACCAATGAGGTACACAGCTCCAATAGAAACCCAGCCACATGGTGCATCTTTGTTGACAGCCCGCCATGAAGTTCCAAGGCACCGTCCCTGGGCGCAATTTTTGGGACATTCGATGTCCTATTATTTTCTGTGAAAATCCAGAATGTGGATCTCTCTGTATATATATATATATCTGGAATCTATAATCTATCTGACTTTTAGCTGGCTGAATTAGTATATACATGTATGTAAATATATATATATATATATGCCTCCATTTGTGGGGAAGAATCATCCTCCAATCCAACATTCTGTGCCTCAGTTCCTACTGAGCACGGTGGAGGTTTGCCATGGCAAATGGCCCATTTATAACTGGTTGGTGGTTGAGCCACCTACCCCCTCTGAAAAATGATGGACTGAAAGTCAGTTGGGATGATTTTTCCATTCCCAACTGAATGGAAAGTCATAAAATTCCATGGTTCCAAATCACCAACCAGATTTCATCATTTATATACATGACTTATGATGATTTGCCGATTCAAAATGGTGATTCTTCTTCAGCACGCCAGGCCTAACAGAAGCGACGATGGACCAGGAAAGACAAATGATCACTCTTAACCTCGGCCCAAAGGGGATGGAGAGCGGCATGTTGATGGGCCATGGGAGTAGCTGTTTAGTTATATTCCTGATTGCTAACTGGGTGAAACAAACATTTGAAAAACAAACATTTGAAAAACAAACATTGAAATAACTAATAACCCAATGATAATCCATGTACCAGCTGGTTATATAACTAACTCCATGGTCCGTCATAGCTATGAGCATCCCAGTGATCCCGAACGAAAAATGGAGGGGTTCACTGAGTTCCACAAGGCCCGGCCAGGTTGTGAATCAAAATTTGGTACAACTACCGGTAACTACATTTAAATATTAACGGACTTTTGAAAAAAAAACGAAGAGGTATTGTGGACTACCTCCGGGAAGGTTTTAAATGTCACATAGCTATTGAACATGGCCATTTGTAGTGAGTTTTCCCATAAAAAATGGTGATTTTCCATAGTTTTTTGTATGTTTACCAGAGGGTATATACAAAGACTTGGGGATTTTAGTTGGTGGAATCGCGCTGAATCGCCGAGATGCATGGCTTCAAGAGATGGAGGGTTCACCTCGGAAGGATTTAGCTCGCTGTCTGAAAGGTTTCAAGATATGGCAGAGTCAAATCCATTACTGGTTGGTGGTTTCAACCATCTTGAATCTGGTTGATAGTGGCTAATAGTGGTTAGTAGTGGTCAATAGTGGTTAATGATGGTTAATGATGGTTAATCATGGGTTAATTATGGCTGGTTGGTGGTATACCTACCACTCTGAGAAATATGAAAGTCAGTTGGGATGATGACATTACCAATATATGGAAAAATAATCCAAATGTTCCAAACAAACCACCAACCAGATTAATTATATTGAAACTCAAGAACTATAGCTGGGCGCACTGAATTTAAATAGCTATCCTGTGATACTTTGACAGTTTGCTAAGACAATCAGCATTGTTTATAGATAAATCTATCAATCGGCTATCTTATACCATGACAAAGTGTAACAAATCACCGGAGGCTATAGTTACTATAGTTGGTCTCAGAAATAACAGAGCGCAGTAGCCTGGATTCAAGGTTACTGACTGAACAGGGATAACTGGGAGGAGCTTCCAGGTGCACGGTTCATGATACTTCTGGGTCTTGCAGTGTTTAAAATCTACAGAGCAACTATGTGTGGATACTTTCAGGGGCGAATGCTTGCAAGTAGGCCAATCCTAGTGTTGGGTGACATACTGACCATAAATTCACAAATCTTGGCCGCTCAATTGCGGGGCGACAAGCCCCAAAGAACACCACAACCTACATCAAGCTACCATATCCTGCAATGTCAACCCTGAATGAATCAACCCTGGCCGAAGAATTGCATGGTTACTCATAAACATCATTCCGAATCATTCCCCTACTACTAAAATCGCTAAAATGCTATGCCCCCGAAAGAGCCCAGAAGTTAACGTACTCCCCCTGGTTTGACATTGATGTGTGGCATCCCTGAGAGCTTCCACAATTTACAGCATCCAAATTGCCTTGGGACATTCATATGTCCCGGCAAAACAATGTCAACATAAGAATGAAGGGTCCCATTGGTTGTTCGTTTTTTTTTTTTCAGAAATAGATTGGCTACACAATCACCCCAACATGAACCATATGTATATGTATATGTATATGTATATGTATGAGGTATATATATATATATAGCGATAACATTTACCGTCTATACTGCAAAAACGGCCCAGTGTTGCAGGTAATTTGTAAATATACCAGCACCATGGAGCATATATGGCATATGTGTATATGCATATATATATATATATACGGCCCAGTTTTCTGTTGGTTTGTAGCAACCCCAAAACAGATAGGATTTTTTTCAGTTCAACAATTTATAGTTGAACATTACTGTTCTATCTCTTTTTTTATGGGGCTTGTTATAATCCAAACGATATCGACAGGGCCCTGGTCTCACAATCCTGTCTCCGAGTCGCAAAGTTTCATCGGGTCAAACCACGTGAAGTTTTTCGAGGGTCGTCCGGCTTGAGCCAGACTGGCGCCATGATGGAACTCGGCCGTCCATGGGATGATTTTTTCGGTGTCAAATCAAACATGAAATGGGAATATCATTGGAAAATGTGGGCAACATACTGGAAAATCATTTTGTCAAAGGTTACCCTCTGGTAAATTAACAGTTCGACCCTGAAAATAAACATTTTTCAATGAAAACTAATCTTCCAACCCCGATGACTGCCAGGGTCGAACTGTTAATTTACTGGACGGTATCACATATTCACACAACTCCCAAAAAAAAACGCCAAGACACTGGTTCAAACAAGACAACTTTTCAAACAAAGCAGTGAAACCGCATAGAAACCCATCACCACGGCATCCCGGGGCTTCATCGGTTCATCATGTTCCACTCCAATCCACTGGGATCACCATGAAACTTGATGTCATGTGGTGAAACTTCATTTGTAGGTGGTGTACCCTCTGGTAATTTAACATAGCTATTGAAAATGGCGATTTATAGTTGATTTAACAATTTTCCATAGTTACGTTAGTTTACTAGTTGATATAGGGAATCTGGAACCCCCTCTCTAGTTCCCTCCTACCGGTACTTCCTCAGAGGAAAGACCTCTTATATTCTGTCTTTGCAATTTGGACCTCTAAGTAAAACTTAAGACACTGTTGAAGACACCAACAAATATCAAGAAACACTGTTTTTGGAAGATTGACTTGTGATACCTACCCTGGGATCTAGTCAAAAAATGCCACAAAGCCCTTTTTCAGTGTTCCAAACCTAGTTTGGTCATAAGCAAAAGTGCATAAATCAGACTCTTTATGGAAATTCGGACTCTAACCTCCCCCTACAAATCCTTGAGCGGTCAGTGGAACAAGGTGAAATGCATAGTTCACTCGCAGTGATCCAATCATGGCCTTGCTCAATATCCATGAGAACAAACATCTCATCCATTGTCGACTAGCAATGCCCATTCTTAATATCAATGTTAAAATCCGATCCATTGTTAAAATCCATTTAAATCCCATTGTCCAAACATGGAATCTTATGATATTAGGTAATCTTTCATTTAACATTTACGGACAAACATACATAAGTTATATTATCCTCTATTATCCAGGATTGTCCAACCTTTTGATAATGGGATAGCATTAACCTGTTATCCAGTTATTTTCCATGATTTCTCATTTTTTTTGACAATATAGATAGGTCATGATAGGTGCATGAATATACATCAATGGATATGCCGGATATGCCTTAATATCTATATGACATTTAGTCCATTCATAACTGGTTGGGGGTATACCTACCCCTCTGAAAAATATGAGTTCGTCAGTTGGGATGATGACATTCCCAATATATGGAAAAATAATCCAAATGTTCCAAACCACCAACCTAACTGTTGCTAGCTTCCTCCAAGTCCTTCCGTATACGGTGCCGTAAAAAACCACTCCCAGCGCTGGGTCTTCGAAAGTTCGGCACCGACCCAGCTTCAGCTGGCACGCGGCACGACAGCTGCGGTATTCCACGCAGTCCTGATATCCCCAGAGGCCCATGGGGATTCCAACAAAAATATGTGGAGAAAATGGAGGTTTATAGCTGGGAAAACCATAGGAACATGGAGGTGTACCATCTGGTAAAACTGCTCAATTTCTAGTTGATATAGCCATATATAGCCGGTATAGCTGATTGATAACAGTTGATATAGCTGATTGATGATAGAAACCAAAAAAAAACGAAAAAGCTATGTAGGTTTAGGCTATCAGCTTGGTGAATTCTGTCAGCTTGACGCGGCTGGTGGACCCGTGGGGATCTGGTGAAGCCCATCCATCATCCCAAATCGGGGCGGGGCGAAAAAGCTGGTGGGTTGAGCCACCTTTTTCCCCCTAGGAAAACCATAGGACAACCATAGGAAAATGGTGATTAGTAATGGTTAATAGTGGTTAATGATGGTTAATCATTGGTTAAAAAATTGGCTGGTTGGTGGTTGAGCCCTACCCCTCTGAAAAATGATGGAGTGAAAGTCAGTGATGATGACATTCCCATATATTATGGAAAAATTAAAAAATGTTCCAAGCCACCAGCCAGTTCATGTTTATTAGTTTAAGATTGGGATTGGACCAGAAAGAACTGATAAGAAATGAAGAACACGAAGAACATAGTTTGGCAAAGAAAACCTTGATTCGCAAGGCAGCAACTTTTGAGTTTTACACACCAGTTTAGGACAAAAACAAGAACACATTTGATTAAAACCGGAAAACTTGTGATAGACACATCACCCGCAAGCCACCGCTGACGGTCTTTCTTCGGTCGAAACGCCAACGTTCTGTGGTTGGCGCTTTGGCACGTGAAAAAAGCCCTAGTATCATGTCCACGGTTTCAAGCTACCACATGCTACCACTACTACCACCTACTATCCATGAGCACCTAGGTCCACCTTCAGTTTCTTGCGAACAACAGTGAATAAATCACATGTTCATTTGCCAAAACATGTCCAAACCTCCATGTTTTAATACACTTGCTGGTGCCTAGCTGCTCACTGGTGTCGACTTTCCTAGCAGCGGTTTATCTGTTTGGGTAGAGACCATGACATGGGCGGTCTTTTCGGCTCAGGTTTGGTATGACAAGTGCCTCAAGTGCCGCAAGCTGAAACGACCGCTCAGGAAACCATGGGAATTCATCTCGATTGAGTAAGAGACATGGAGATAAACCAGCACGTGGGCGGACAAAACAGTTGAACATGAGATAGTTTCGAGTGAGCAACCATGTTGCGGTTGCTAATACACTAAATGGTGAAACCCATTGGATGCCATTTAAAACATTGATAACAGAGATATGATTGGGAAAACAATGGGAATAGAATTGGATACATCAGTGAGTAGAATTTTAGTTTCTGAGAGTACCATTCACATCAGGTGTCTATGGTAAACTAACATAGCTATTGAACATGGCCATAGAAATAGTTGATTTACCCATCAAAAATGGTGGATCTTTCCATAGTTCTGTGGCTGTTTACCAGGGTAAACCTCCATTTTCCTATGGTTTTCCTATGGTTTTCCCATTAAAACCTCCATTTTCACCACATGTTTGTTGGAATCCCATGGGCCTCCAATTGTGGGACGATTCCAAAAACTCTTCACCAATTCTACTGACTTCGCAGGGTTTTTTAATTCGTACCCTGAAAGTCGACAAATTCTTCCATAGCAGTGATAGTCCAGAATGAAGCCATAGATCCATAGGTACTTAAAGTGAGTCATTGGGATTTTCTGAATATCTATCCCATAAAATGTTCACTTTTATCCCTATTATATATATATATATCCTCATTTCCATGTTCAGAATTGTTCAGAACTTCTTTGCAGGGACATCTACAGCCAAACGCCCTCCATCTTCGCTGCCGGGCCGCGGCTCCGGGATAGGCTCAACGGTAGTTGCCGTTGTTGATGCGGTCAATGAAGTAGGCTGGGTTGGCTGGCAGGCACACCAGGTTGCCCTCATACCTGGGCACAAATAAATGGGGCGAGGCCAGGGAGAAAAGCTCCCTGAGGCCGTTTGGAAGCAGCAACACATTATCCACATATGATTGTATTTATATTATATATATAATATTTGGATATATGATTATATGATTATATACACACAAGGCGAGACCCCATGAGTCATAAGCTGGTTTATGAACCCATCAACTATGGTTACATCACCCATCAACCCAAGGTTAACCACTTGGTTTCAGTCAACTTAGCAAGCCCTGAAGTCCTGAGATGTGGCGTTTCACAGCTTAACTCTCATGGAATTTCACCAACAAAAAAATATGACCCGCCCCCAAACAAGTGAAACAAAAACTGATTGATAAATAAGCAATTATATAATAGTGGCTGTTGGATGCTGCTGGTAAGTAGTTAGAAACCCTCGATAAACGATTCTGAAGTTGGAGGGGTCACCTGTGGGGTTTGGCTCATCCTTTTCGGCCTAGGAGCTTCTTCACAATGTTCTTCAGTTTGTCCTCCATCCCGGGGATGTTGTAGATGTCCTGAAATTTGAAGGGAGAGGGAGCGCTCCAAAACTTGAGCGCCCAAGAAACTCAAACAAAAGAGACATGACCAGCGCGTGCCGAAGGAATCCGAAGGAGGTGAAAGTTGTTGACAAGCTCCCAAATCTGCTGAATCTGCTGTCCAAGGTGCTGAGACCTGCTTGTAGGGTCCATGGGTGGCGATCAAGCCCGAGATGGTGGGGAACATGCCGGGGAACTGACGATAGGCCTGATGCTGAAGGGCGGCTGGGGTTAGATGGGGTTTGATGACCTCAGGTACACGGGGTTTTACATGGTTTTGCCATACAAATCCGCCGGCCTGCCGGCGTGTTTTGTGGATGTTCTTCTGATACATCTTTAGCTCAGCTAAGCTTAGGCTAATCTTCCTCTTCGAGGGGTTTTTGCTTTGGCTGCTGTGCAATATATGTATATGTATCTGTATAAATATGTTTTGTATGTAGCTACTGTAGCACCCACCCAGCCAGCCAGCTCCCACCTAGCCAGCCACCTACCACAGCCAGAGTCATCCTCCTCATCAGCCTCATCAGCCAACACAGCAAGCATGTCAAGTATATTAGCCTTCACTTCAGCCAGCCACAGCCGAGGCAGGAGAGCCAGCCACAGCCAGGCACGTAGCCACCTAGCCAGCCATGCAGCCAGCCACCTAGCACCAGTTAGCCACCCAGAGCCAGCCAGCTACATCCAGTCATCCTCCTCATCCTCATCAGGCCACAGAGCCGCCTCCCGGCAACAGCCAGAGGGCCGGCGGAATGCCGAAGGCTGTTAAACATTGTGCCAGCAACATGAGTCTTTGCAGGATTGACTGCACGTTGCCAAAAAATGCCAAAAAAATGAACAAGTGACCTACCAAAGTAAACCAAAGTTGAGGTTTTAGCCGAACAGCAAGGTTGATAATATCCTGATTGAGTTCAAAATCAGCACGTGTGTGATGAAACTCCCCTACAGAACATCACTGTACGCCTTCAATGAGACTACAGTAATCCGGATTGCCGTCCAAAAAAAAAACACCCAAAATATGTAATGTTGATAAAACAACAATAAACAGCCCATTTGGGAATGATTTATACCACCTATAAAAAATGGCGATTTGTACATCAAAATGCTCACACTTTACCGGCCATTTGGCGGCTTCAATCCGCCTGGATGTTGGCGTTGTTGATGTCCACCTTGTCACTTCCACCCAGGTACTGGATGTTGTCCTTAGCCGTGTGCTGTTAAAAAAACTTGGACTGTGGGATGTCAATGGGGATGGATACCGGAGCTGCTGTCACCCCACGGCCTGAGCGTAAAGCGGGGAACCCCTGATGTTTGAACATCTTCTACCAAACCAACCCATCTTTGCTGCATACTTTTGGATACATTTGGTGTATGTATGTTGGTGCTATCGCCCTTATCACCAAAAACACATCCATGTGTTTCTTCATCAAAGTTATTAAAGCCCGTATTGTTTTTGATTGAATCTCTGCTAAAATCCTAGTCCTAATGTTTGTTTGTTAAACCCAAGCTTTTGCCCACAGTGCCACCAATTTTCTTGGTCGAATCCACCTTTTGTTGATAAGATCCAGTGGTTTTTAAATTGTGGTTAGCGTTTTTTTTAAATACCATCTGGTTTTTTAACATAGCCATGGAAAATGGCCCATAGAAATAGATGGTTTACCTATTGATAGCATGGTGATTTTCCATGGCTATGTTAAATAACCAAAGGGTAATGTTTGCAAAGTCAAACCCACCAAAGACACAATTTGTTAGCTCTGTTTAAACCACGAAACCCAACCAACATCGCAATTTAGCCGCAAAATCCACCCACCAGTGGCGTGTTAAAACCAGCACCACCAGCTCCCCACCAGGCGTCGTAGTCCACCATGGCATTGGCTGCCGCGGGCACCGCCACCGCTACCGCCGCAACGGTCGAAGCGATCTGCTGCTTACGCGAGGTCATCCAGCCCAGCAAAGCGCCAAGGCCTAGGATAAACTACCCAGGGAAAGACTGCTGCAGGATGGGGCTATCCATAAACTACTGTTATAACCACTAGATTTGCAGAAATATCAATATATTATAGATTATTAATTATAGTCTTGATAGTCAGTAGATAGCACAACGATGAGTTATACTGGTTGGTGGCCTTAACTATCTTGAAAAATATGAGTTCGTCAATGGGAAGGATTATCCCATATATTATGGAAAATAAAAAATGTTCCAAACCACCAACCAGCTACTGTTAAAAAAAACGCTAGATTTGCAGAAATATCAATATATTATAGATGATTACAGTCTTGATAGTCAGTAGATAGCAGAACAATATGACTCTAATACTATAGTTAGTGATGATTGGAGTAATTACCATTGACATTTTGATGGGGAAAACGATCATCAAGAGTCGTCATCATAAAACAGGTTCAAATAGGTTCAAACAAGTTCAAACAAATGCAGCTTCCCAATGGATTTTGCAAACAAATTGCCCCATGAAATCACCTTTGGGGATCAAAATCACCATCAAACCTCTGCATCCAGGGCACCAAATCCGCTCGCCAGCAGCGCTCCCGTTCCGCTGTTCGTCTCCTCCTCCAGCAACTGCTGCTGCTGCTGCTGCACCACGTGGCGAGCCGGCGCGGCACCGGCGGCCGGCGCAGTGCCGGGCGCCACGTAGGCTGCGCACGGCGCAAGGAGCAGCAACAGGGTCGCGAAGCGCATGGTGGACGGAGACGTTTTTTCGGAAGCCGCGATGACGGAGTTCTGTTCTTTTCAACTGAGCCGTAACTGTGGGGAAAAGAACACATATGTGGTGAGATTATTAAAATGCCTCTCCGACATGTTTGGCAGTCCATGTGTCTCCCTCAAACCATGGTACCTATATATTTATCGTCATCCATCCTTATTGGGAACCCTTACAATGGGCATATAAATCCCCCATGCAACTGGATTGATGACCATACCCCAAGGGACATACAATCCATGTCAAACATGTTTCTAGACCATGGTGGCGATGTTGCCATTTGTCTCGTGATCTGGGGAAGTCATTAAAGGTTTTTTTCACTTCCACCTATTTATCTATCAGTGCTCTCAAAAACGAGTATTCCGGAGGTGGCGAATCTTAGATAGCCAACAATTCAATTTCTGGTCGGCTTTTCCTATTAACATGAAACAAAATAAGCCTGTCAATTTACCAGGTCATCTATCTATCAATTTAAATGTTCATCTATGTCCATCTGTTTTTTTCTCCATTTACTGTGGCACCAAGCAACTTGACATGCCCAGAGGTCCCCGGTTATTTCTAGGTCCTGAAGAGAAATCGCCTGCGTGTAGTTCTGGAGTGCCTCGTCATACTCTTCGTTCACATAGTGAACCTGCAACATCTGGAGCTCTATGAGTCATGGCCGTAACCTCCCCCTGAAATCTGACATGTAACTGATGTAACCACCATTTTTTTGGCGTTAGAAGCTTTGAAAACAGGGCTTTCCCGAGTTGTTCATACTATTTCCTCGGGTTCCACCTTAACTGTCGGTGCTTTTTGTGTGCATGACTGCTGTTTCCCATGAAGGTCCTGCAGGTTTTGCAGTGACTCAGTGACTGTGAGAAATCTTGGGGATACGTTCTCCACATAGCCATCACATGCCATCACGATCATCACGCGTAGCAAATCGCATGACCACAAAACGAATGGTTCACCAGCGAAACTTGCCACAAATACCGCTGAAATGGGATCTCCACTAGACCAGGTCTGTGCGGCCCGCCCGCCCTTTAGGGTCTACATTTAATCTTTTAGATGATCTATCATAATCATACCTATACAAACTCCTCTAGGCAGAAAAAAGTGCCTAACCTGCCTGTAGGCGTTATTTTCTGCCGATTCCCAGAATAAATGCCTAGGCCCAAAAAAAATGCCGAGGCTGAAAAAACAATTGTATGGTCTTGTCATGTTGTTCAGTGCACAAAAATGTTTCGAACAAAATTCTGCCTAATTCCGCTTTTTTCCGCCTAGATTCCGGGTTTTTCCGCCTAACTTCCGGGTAAAAATGCCTAGGCACAAAATGATGTCGGCGCACAAAAAACATCTTGAGATAAAAATGCCTACATCAATATAAATGTGCCGAGTTTTGCAAACTTCCGGGTGAAAGTGCCTATGCGGCTGCCTAGGCGCCGAGGGCAGAAAAAAGTGCCTAAGGGTTCTTCTAGGATTCCTTAACTATCCTTAAGTATATATAGATTTAAGGGGCATTTTATAGCTCATTGACCTTGGTGGCTTATTTCATTTGGCGATGCCTGGATTCAGAACTGGCAGTCCGAGCGACATTGGCTCTCCCAAAAGCTGCGCCCGCATCCATTGCGCGGAGATGCGGCAGCTGCGGCAGCCCAGTGCCCCTTTCCCCCTGCCCTGAGCCAAACAACTGCGGGTCCAGTAGGAGATGCTGCCATTGTACGAGACTTGGACCGTTTCGAGTTTTAGATTCTGCACAATGATTTGTTTTGATCGACACCCTTGTTCTAATGCTTGACATCCAAGTGAGGAAATGTTCAAGCATGAGGATGTAGTATATGTTTTGTACAAAGCATGTCATCCAAAAATTATTTAGATTTGCATGGAAGTAGAACCAACGAAAAAAAGGATTAATGTTATTCAACCAACTCTTTTGGTGTGGAGTTCAACTTGTACAAAGAAATGCGTTCTTCTTTCTACGCTCCTTCTTCTTGCCAATGCTTGGGCGCACATCCATGTAGCCAGTGTTTTCGAGTCGTCAACCCGGAATTGCAGGAGACGGCTGCTTCCGGCTTAAAGTACAGTAGTTGATCCCCAAAAGTCTTTACACGTACCTTCTGGTTAATGTAACATAGCTATGGAACATGACCCATTAGAAAATGATTTATGATAGTTGGCCTATTAATAATTGTGAGTTACCTATTAATAATGGTGATTTTCCGTGGTTGATGTTCAATAATTATAATGTTGAATTCCCAGAGGGTAACATATCGCCCAATGAGCGAAACACTTCAGGGCCTGTGCGCCTTCAGAACAACAATTATTTAATTATATAATCTTATGTAATTATAATCCCTGATGCACCTCATAGAATAAAATAGTTCATATAGTCATATAGTTCATATCCTATGATTCATATCAAAATTCCCTTTTTGTGATACGAATCGACAAGTATTTGAGTCACCCCAGAAACCGCACAGCTGCACATCTCATTTCTCAGACCCTCCACGAAATTCGGTCCGACTGTTCTTCGGAAGTCCTGGAGCGGCGCCCATGTTTTAGCTGCACCGTGGACAACATCGGAATGATGCCGACATGAAAAATCCCTGAGATATCTCCGGGCAAGGCCCTGCAGTTCCTCATTTAAACCACGGAATTGGGGGGTTCATAATCTTAGACCATCTCCAATTAATATTAAATTATGTGTGTTTTGTCAACTATTGCGTGTAATTGCTACCCTCTGGTTATTTAACATAGCCATAGAAAATCACCATTTTTAATAGGTAAACCATCTATTATGGGCCATCTATACCATGGCTATGTTAGTCATAACCAGATGGTACTTGGATGCTGAATGCTGATCAACCTGATCCACTTCGGGATGGCAAAGCAAACGGAACCAGATCCAACTCGGGAAAAATGGCTATCTATCAAAACAGTGTTATAACCAACTATCCCATATGCTCCATGGTGCAGGTATATTTACCTACAAAACTGGGTGATTTTTAGGGCAAATGTTGGTAAATATTCCATACATGGAGCATATGGGTATCAACAGTTCAACATAAATCATAACACAATAGTCCATCAACAATATCTGGTTGGTGGTTGAGCCACCAACCCCTCTGAAAAATGATGGAGTTCGTCAGTTGGGATCATGACATTCCCAATATATATATATATATGGAAAGTCACAATCCATTCATGTTCCAAACCACCAATGAGTATATATCATTAACCATGATTTACCATTATTAACAACCATTATGGCTGTTCCAAACCACCAATCAGATAGGATCCACCTATTGGTTGGCCTCCACAGGGGGGTGCCCTCTATGTACTAATCAGCCAACCAGTGGGAAAAGGACATCTATTGCCATCAACAATCTACAGATTGAATAGATCCCTGATCCCAAGATTGATTTTAAACACCATAGATTGATCATTTGATCATCAACCAGTTGGGAAAAGGATTGATCTAATCCCATAGGATCCATGTATGGTATATATGCTAACATTGGGGGTATATTGATGATAAATGTTACCATATATAGCAGCACCATGGATCCGATGGGAATTATAGTTTGATTGTCAATCACCCATGTTTCTGCCGGCCAAGGGTAGCCAGCTGCAGCTAAGCATTGACTTTGGGGCGGCGGGGCGAGGGTGCCTTCAGCAGTCGTCCCGTTACGGTGCCAGTCGAGTCGAGAGATGGAAAGATGAATGCAAGGGAATGGGACATATAGCCAGACATTTACCCCATTTAAAAGGGATTTGACTACCAAATAATCATGAGGATAAAATCGAATATACAATCGTATACATATATATATATTGTGTGTGTGTGCTAGCACTATGTTTTTCCGGTCCGAAAATGAGGCATGCCATTTCATTTGCAGTCTGAAAAACGGACATACAATGATTGAGCATTAAATTTGGGGGTGCCCTATTCAGACCAACCCATTTGAGAGCAGCAAGAATGCGTTAAAAAAAACACAAAAATTGATGAAAGCCGTCTGATGAATCCCAAAAAAATACTCAAACACAACAAACATATACAGAAATGATACTGTCAGCAACAACAGCGTGGCTTTGATGGCCAAAAGCCGAGAAAACCATGGTGTTGATTAATTGTTGGGGTTTAGGTCAAGGTGCATGGATAGAAATGCATAGACAGCATCGTACAAACAGCAGCATGAGTTCAACTGATATGATAAGGAAGCTTGAGAAGGAAGCTGTGGCTTATTTGTCAGATAAGTGTGAAAGATGATAAGAATCTACCAGGAGTCTGATGGATATCACCTCACGCATGAAGGGAACATCTTTCTCCATGTGGCGGAATGAGCATAAGTCGTCGCGAAGTCTAGACAAATCAGTCTGAAAATGCTGTGCCCAAAAATCACATGGTGAATAGATTCATGTTCCACATTAGAATGGCCATAAATTGAACATCCAGAATTGTTGGAAAGGAACGGGCATCATATTTATTTCTGGCAATATGCCATCATATACCAGAACTTTGTTCACATCAATTGTAATTATAGGCTTTGTTACACCTACCTCTGGACCAACCCACACATGCACCGCAGAATCCGGCAAATTGAGCCTAGACCTCGACTCCTATTGTCTGAAAATCATGCAAATTCCAGATCCAAAATTATCTGGTTGGTGGTTGAGCCCTACCCCTCTGAAAAATATGAGTTCGTCAGTTGGGATGATGACATTCCCAATATATGGGAAAATAAAATTCATGTTGCAAACCACCAACCAGTTATCCAAAACTAGACCATTGAAACACATGTATACATATGTTTCAAATCATATGGTTCCCTCAGACTCCGGCTGAAAAACCAATGCCGCTGGCAGCCACTTCCAGCACCGGAAGCGCGCTGCCGTTCTGAATTCGGTGAATTGTGCACTGGCCACTGGAAGGGCCCAAAAGGTGCGAAAAACGGATGTGTCTTATCATGTCTTAAGATAATGCGTCCCAAAAGAAGATCTTAACAATGTCCGATAACCATCATTAACCATCATTAACCATGATTAACCATCATTAACCACTACGATAGTTTCAACGATTCAACCAGGATTTTCATGTGTGTGTGTGTCTATTAGTGTCTCTTTTTTTTCTAATCTGTTGGCCGGTGGAATCATGTGGTTCATCATGTGGATGGCGCAAGTTTACACATGTTCATGTCATGGTGTTGGGCGTTTCTGTATATGTCTGGGGGGTGAATTTTAACTTGTTGGCTTTGTCAGTTGAATCTCATTCTTTGGGATCAGACATGAGTTTATTTTTGCCTAAGTTGATTTGAGGATTCAAACATATAGGATGACACATAGTTTATCCCTAAGTCCATTTCTTGTAGTCATCATGCTCCCCATTTTCGCTACGCTACAAGGTGACGATAAGACCACTAAACATTAGTCATCACCATTGCAATCATCATTTTAGTCATCACTATACAGATTGTAATTCAACTGATGTCTCCTTTTAACCGATTAACCAATATATACCAATATATTAACCGCCATGAACCACCAATATTTATGGTGATGATTACAATTAATTGCAATATATGACAACAACAAAAAATACTACAGCAATCATATTACTAATCACAGCCCTATTATAGTAATAATATGTCCTAATATTATATTACACAATTATATGGTTAACCAACATTCACCAACAATAATAATAATCAACAAAATTATCGTGATAATTACAATTTATGACAATCATAGTGTTACACCATTATTAATATTATAACACCATATATTATAACATGATAATTACACCAAACATATTATAATATAACATGATAAAAAGTGGTATTATTATAACATGATAATATCATTATAACATGATAATTACACCATTGTTAACAACAATATTACTCCCTTTTTCTGCTTGGTGACCTCCACTCCTTGAAGTTTTTCACCGGGCGTCCGCCCTCTGCGTGCGCTGCGTGCGCTGCGTGCGCTGCGTGCGCTGCGCGCTAGCGCGCCCGGCGCTCACGAGGCCCACGGCTGTGCTTGCGGAGACTGAGGCCACGCTCGACACCTGCCGATGAAACGGGGGGTGGGAGGGACATGGAAAAATAAAGTGGGAGTTCTATGTGAGTTTATGATGGTCTTAATAGGATTCAATTGGTTTTACGATAGTTTATGATGGTTTATATAATCAATGGGAATTCCAGGATCCTAAAATGGAGGTACTGTACCATATGAGGCCATATCTTGCGGTGATATTCCCTTACATAGGCCTGAAAAATAGGCCTTATATATGGTAGGTACCTCCAATCAATCGGATCCTGAAATTCCCATTGATATACCCTCTGGTTATTTAACATAGCCATGGAAAATCACCATGTTTAATAGGTAAACCATCTATTTCTATGGACCATCTATACCATGGCTATGTTAAATAACTAACTAGAGGGTTTCCATAGCTATGTTAGTTTACCAAAGGGTAATGGCCATATTAACTGGGTACGTGGGTGTGTCTGAAAATGGTGCATCCTGTATCCCCAAAATACTCCAAAAATTGCATCTCAAAATTCAACAAAAATGACCATCAACATCTTCAACATATCCCAATTTGGGCTGGATATTTCATCAAAATGTCCATCATGCTCATATTATTTTTCAAAAATTCACCTGAAAAGTCCAGCTATTTGGAGATCCCCAATCCCCAGGGCACCAGGGCACCTGGGAGGCTGAGATGATCCAAATAGCGTGGCCTCTGGGCGACCCGACCCACCCGTTGCCACACTGCCACTGGCACCGACGGGATGAGAGTTGCCAATGGTTCAATGGTGATATGATGATAGTTGACATAAACTATGATGGTTCAATGGTTCAATGATGGTAATATGATGGTTCAACTATATCAATTAGTTGCCAACGGTTCAATTAGTTACCAATAGTTTATCTTACTGGTGCTAAATGCAGGGAATTTTCGGGAATGATCCATAATCACTAGTCATAATCATCAAAGCAACCCCCAGCAACCCATCCATTCCCGACGTTTAGCACCAGTGAGTTATATTGGCAAATGGAATCTAATTCTCAATTGATGATAGTTTATGATAGAGTTTATGATTGGATTTACCAAATATATGAGATGTGTGGGAGGAAAACCGAATTCCAACCATTATAGTGGCAAACTTAGTTTTTTAGTAAGTTACCATACACCAAAGTTGTCAAGAGGAACCCAGCATTTTTGTGCAAGTCACTGAGAGGCTTCTCGTGTCTAATCTCTTGGGTGCCAGTGGAATGGCTGGTCATGTCCAATACTACCGATGTTAATATGTTTGAGCCATAGCTGTCGATACAACATCTGGCTCATGTTCAATAAACCCCAAAGTTGGTTCGAGGCAAATTGGGGCAAAACATTGATTGATCTGAAATGAAGGATCTTAAGCAAAACATCAAGTATCCGTTCTCTGCTTGTTTAGTCTTAAATAAGACATTATTCAATGGAAGCCAGTCTACCATCAATCAGATCCGAGTAGAAACAACCACAACATGACATGAGAAAAAATAGGGAAAAAAACATCATTAATTGATAGTAATTCATAATCATTATAATGTCAACCCTGGATTAATAAACCCCAAACGGTTGTGAAATTGGGGGGATACTATTTAAGTATTAGATGAAATGACTATTTGGGGAGTACCCCCCTAATTTTCATAAACCATGGTTTAGCAAAATCCGGGGTTGACATTATATTACTGTCATCATTAATATTAGTGATACCTGTCTCCATGGATTCCATATGGATACCTGTGACTCCAGCCCTGCCCGGGCCTAATGCCCTTGAAGCTGTGCATCCGCCCGGCCGCGGTGGTTTCCGCCTGGCGGGAAACCGTGTGGCACGGAGAGATCCTGGTTGGTTCATGGTTAATAATGGTTAATAGTGGTTAATGATGGCTAATGGTGGTTAATTATTGGTTAATTATGACTGGTTGGTGGTATACTTAACCATCTTGAAACATGATGGAGTTAAAGTCAATGGGAAGGATGACATCCTTTTTTTATGAAATGGAACATAATCCATTCATGTTCCAAACCACCAACCAGCATCTGTTGGCACCGGAAAATTCAATGGAAAACCCTGGAAACCAACGGGTTGCATTGCAAATCCAGGAGTAAAATCATGGTAAATTCGGAGCATTTATAGGTTCCAATCATTGAATGTTAGGGCAGACTGCCAAAGGGATTGCAAGATCTCATGGATCTCGACGAGATGGAATTTCAGGCTGATACAACGAAAAAAAAAAAAACATCCGCTGAATAATCTAAATACAGATGCTGTTCCCATTTAAAGCTCATTTGTAGTTGATTTCACATGGCATTGCCGGAGGCTAACTCAAGAAATTTCCGATGTCCATGACCAAACCCACAACAGGATTTCTCTCGAAAAATGGCTACCGGATCAAACTCACCGAGCAAACATGGTGTGTGGAAATGCGAGAAACACCTTGAACCTTGAGATTGAACTTTTAACAGCAAAAATCATCAACCATATAGCATTATGATAATTGGCTGAATTATATCATTCAGTCACTCACCTGAAAATAACGGATTTGTTTGGCCATTTGGGGATGATTACCCTCTGGTTATGTCAAACATAGCTATTGAAAATGGCCCAGTCGAAATAGTGAGTTTTCCCAGCTACAAAATGGTGGATCTTTCCATAGTTCTGTGGCTGTTTACCAGGGTAAACCTCCATTTTCCTATGGTTTTCCTATGGTTTTCCCATTAAAACCAGAGGGTACCGTTTCTGACCACCATTCCAGTGCATTCCGTTGCTGACAACACATGGGATGCCCATGGCCTGCAAAGGCCAGTGTCGAGACAGTGTGGCATTCCTTGGCGAACACAAAGGACTGTCAGGAGTCTTGGGCAATGCCCAAGTAGATCTTAATCATTTTATATAACTTATTATGTATTATTATACAATCATTATGTGTATATATATATATATATATATCTGTGTGTGTGTGTTATTATACAATCCTTGTTGTGGCACTTGGCAATGTTCTAAACCTAACCAGCCAGAAATCATCATCCCAATCATCCCATAGCGCTTGACTCGACCCGAATCATGGGGTTATGTGCGATGACTCACAAGTTCCTACTCCATTCTATTGCCCTCCAAGATCTCCAAGTTTTGTTTCATTACCCTCCTACCTCCTGCAATGGAGCATATGGAGGAAATTGGCACTTACTGTAGATGGCTAATTGATGATGATTGTCATATTAATAGGGTAGCAAAGGGCAACATCCCAATTTTCTGGCGGAATGATCCAGGTTGATGTGGTAAGCCCAATGCTGACCATCCCAGTAACAAGCCCTTACATAGTAATTAGGGAGTCATTTTGAATAGATTAAATCACTCAAGAAAACGGGGCATGCCCAATTTCATAAACCCCAATCGGGCATGTTTTATTATCATACCCCTTCATCTTCATCTTCGATAGGTATATTGTAGTACTGTAGTCTTATCCCAGCAATATCCCATCTCAGATTGATGTTACCCCATTAGCGAAGTAAACCAAGGAAGAGAGTTGTATCTAGCTATACCCATTCTATCTCCATTGTAGTTGCTGATTATTACCCATCAAATCGGCTGTATCAACTCTAAATTCAGCACCCATCATGGGCATCTCAACTAGAAATCGGCATATCATATCATCCATTGATTGGGGATTTAATATTACCCAGTGAAGGGCTATCAATCACCCCATGGGAACTATATGGAACTACAATAAATCATGGAACTTATGGGCGCCCCATGGCTGATAGGATCCCCATTCCCACAAGAAACCCCCAATCCGCATGGGAAGATTCTGGGAATGAGGATCCCATCAGGTCCCTATACAGTCCATGATCCTTGCATGTTCTATATCGTCACCAAAAAAAGGGAGTAATCATAGCCATATGCGAACGATGGTGCTGGAATATGAATCCCAACATTTGCCCTTGTCCAAAATCACCCAGTTTTGTAGGTAAATATACCATACATGGAGCATATGGGATAGACCACCCATATCCCATATTTTTCCCACCCAAGAAATGGGCAGCTTAGCGAATTTGGACCTCGCTCCAGTCCAAGTCTCGGATTGTCCGAGAAGGACCTCCGGCGAATGGAGCTCCTGGCGAAGCAAGCGAGGGCCCCACCCAGGTTTTGGCAGAGCCCACTGCAGTGGTTGGTTCATGGAAGTTTTCCTGGCAAAAACATATCTATAAATGGTTTGATCATGGGACTAGAATGGGGATATTCATAGGGATATTTATAGGGATATGCTGGGGAATAGAAACAATAATATGTGTAGGAATATAGTATGGTATAATCACGGGGATAGGGGACTGTAATCAACAGTATGAGGACATTTTTTGGTATTTACCCAACGTGTCATTTCCAAACTATCAAAGGTAGTATGGACCCCGAATTGTTTGAGCGCTGCTCAATTGTCATTCAACCCATTTTGCCCGGGGGAAAAAAAAAGCATACATACGCATACAAATAATCATATCTATTTAATGCATGTCAATCTGAACACGAGCTAACCTCGTCTTGTTGGTGGCTTCAACTACCCCTTGAACAAAGATTCTAGTCACTATTTCTTATCGCCTTAGGCTTGACCTAAAAAAAAATAAGAAGAAATCATCCAGTATAAAGACGAGTTTTTCCATTGCCATGTTGATTCATACGAATCACACCTTAGATGATACCCTAAGATAAACTAACAATCAAATGTCCAAAAACCATAAATTTCACCAGTTTATCATCTACAAATACTGGATTTCCATAGATTTTCCCTAACATGTCCCAAAAATACCATACCCTCTGGTAATTTGTTACATAGCTATTGAAAATGGCAATAGAAATAGTGAGGTTTCCCAGCTACAAAATGGTGGATCTTTCCATAGTTATATATGTAAACGTTTACCATTTCAGGTAAACAGGTGTATAAAATATAAAAACCATGAATCCATATGAATTTTCATGGATTTTCATGGAGTTTCATGGGTTTTCCCTAACTTCACCAGGAAAATCGTCTCCTTGGGGATTTTTCCACATCTACCGTCCTCCTAGGCTCGCCGAGCCGCATGGATCGCATGCTTTGTCGCTTGGGGTCCACCTAAAAAGCTCAACGTGGGGGGAGTTGGTAGAAACCAATGGTAGTTATGGTAGTTGATGATTAATATTGGTATCATTGGTTTTTATACCATTTCTCAATGGTTCATATCATTATTGATATCACTGGTACCCTCCAGTAAATTAACATAGACCCTGGCAGATAGGGGTTGGAAGATTAGTTTCCACTAAAAATTGCTCATTTTCAGGGTCTATGTTTATTTACCATAGGGTAATAATCACCACAATAGTTAGGTGATAATATGGTAACTATCATATGGTAAGTGATAACCAATGTTACCAATTTTTGTGGTAGTTGATAATATCATTGGTTATATACTGGGTAATGCCATATTAAATGGTTGGTAGTAAATGATAATGATAATAATTGTTGGTAGTGATAATGATAATAGTTGGTAGTCAATTAATAATGAAATTTATGAGTAATTTAATAATGGTATTACCATATTATCAATTATTATCATTGGTTATCATGGTTATACCAGCGGTAATACCACTATTAAATTACTATTGTGGTTATGCGTTTTAAAAAACAAAAACAATATCATTACTATAAGGTCATGGTAATTGAGATATGTTGTCGATCATGTGATAGTCATGAAAACTAATAATGGCAATGCATGGCAATAAATTGTAGTGAAAATTGTAGTGAATGGCAGTACCCATCGGGAAAAACGGGGTTTATCAATGATTATCAATGGGATAAAACAACATGTATCTATAGCAACAACAATAACAGCAGCAATTCACGCGGATAACCTTGAACATAGCCTCCACCAAGTATCATAGCGAGCTGGTTTCACCCCCCTGAAAACAAAAATCGTGGTCAACGGGGATCACCTTCCCAAACAAGGATGAACATGGTTTTCTAGACATATTTGAAGCCACCAAGCGTGGTTGTTGGTTAATGTCAACCCTGGATTAATAAACCCCAAACGGACTGTTTAATTGGGGGGATACTATTTAAGTATCAGATGAAATGACTATTTGGGGAGTACCCGCCTAATTTTCATAAACCATGGTTTATTAATCCGGGGTTGACATTAGAGCATAACTATACCCAAAATATAATTATTGTTGGCTTCATCCCCATTCAATACTGGCTATAGTGGTTCAATGGTTCTTCCTTTAGATGCCCCTTCTCCAATCGCCTACCTGCGGCTGCCGCGCGCTGCAAAGCAGCGCTTCCTGCAGGTCAGAAAGGAATCAAACGGGTCACGCTCATACTAATAGATATTAATAGCATATTAATGAGCTAATAATGGGATATTATCAATATCATAATCATGGTTTGGTGAATGAGTACCTCCTGTGTTTCATTTTTTTTCATATCAAGAAGCACATGCAGGATTATGAAGCATTGCTCTCTGGCAATCAAAGATGGCAATGGAACACGCCCACATTTATCTGGTTGGTGGTATACCTACCCCTCTGAAAAATATGAGTCAGTTGGGATGATTATGCCCAATATATGGAAAAATAACATTCATGTGCCAAACCACCAATCAGTATATATCTCATTAACCAGTATTAACCAGTATTAACCACCATCATTAACCATTATTAACCACCATTAACCACCATTATGGCTGTTTCCCATTTGAAATGCCCATTTGCTACGCAGATTCCCCCAGCCATGGCCATGATGACGATCTCTCGCTGCCCACCTCGGAGCGTTCGCTCAACGCCACCTCCCAAAGGGCGAATTGGATTGCAGGGGGTTTCACAGAGAGAGATACTCACAATATGTTGGAGAATATGGCATTATACCAATGGTAATACTCACAATGGTAATGCCATTATTGGATGGCATCCCAATATGTTGGAGATTCTCCATGTATGGTATATTTACCAACAAAACTGGGTGATTTTGGACAGGGGCAAATGTTGGGATTCATATTCCAGCACCATGGTTCGCATATGGGAATATGTTGGAGATTCTCACAAATCACAATCCAATATGGGAAATCCATCCTATGATAGTTATAATAGCTGAATGGCTCACTGAAAAAATGGAGTGGTACCTACCCCAAAATTAACCACCAAACGTAACATTTTTCATTTTCTCATTGTAGCCTTCCCGTTGGGAGATCCTCTGGCCGGAACCTCCGGGCGCCAAAGCCACGGGGACACTTAACGGGTTCCAACTTAGGCTCCACATTGACCCAACGGGGGACGCACTGGCTCGAGGACTTCGACCCAACAGGGGAAGCTCCGGACGGGGCCTCTGGGCCAAAGCCACGGGGCAACTTACCGGGTTACAAGATAGATTCCACGTTACCCCAGCGCGAGACACTTGCACGAGGACTTCGACCCAACAGGGGAAGCTCCGGACGGGGCGTCCGGGCGCCAAAGCCAAGGGGGCCACTTACCGGATTCCAAGTTAGTTTCCACGTTACCCCCGGGAGACACTTGCTCGAGGACTTCGACCCAACAGGGGAAGCCGTTCCGTCTCCCGTTGGGTCAACGTCGAATTTAATCTGTAACCTGGTAAGTGTCCCGGCCCGGGGGCCCCGCCAATACCCAGTGCAAAGCAATAAATGTAGGTGTCCAATCTGAAAGTCAGGCTCTCGGTCATTGTCTCAAACATACGCTTCCATTGGGGGCCCAATGGGCCCAAAATGGCTGCATCCGTGTGAGTAAGCGGTTGGGAATACTCGTTACTAGGGTATGTCCCACACACGAATGGGTTCCAATAGTGTTCTTACTCACTTGGTAGCTTGGATGGGCTGAAAACCTCTAAGCAGTGAAGTTTATGTCCTAACAACCAGTTTAACCATGGACATACGATATGAGAAGGTTGAAATGGTCATGGTTAATCAGCTTGTTAGGACATAAAGTAATGGTAACAGCTTCTAATCCATGATAATTTTAAAGTTTCAGGTCAAAACACCTGTTTCAATGTTAACCACCCACTGGGCAAATAACCTTCCGAACATGTTCCAGAATTTCCAAACTCTTCCCGGTTCCAGCAGGTTTCAAAACCGCCTGCGCACCAATAAGTTAATTTCAGAATCTAACTCTACCCATAGCAATAGGATTGATAGGATTTCTTTGACTTATCATGTTTTTAGATCCATATATATATATATATTTATTTATATTTATATTATTCTATGATATCCATATCTTTCACCCTGAGGTTCGGTATCTATCATGCTCTCATGAAAATCATGGGAACATATCCAGGATCATTTGGATGTCAGGAACTGATGATTCTCCCGTTTTCTTGCGACCTGGCTGAGCAAGCTTTGGGCCATGGCACATCATGGCACATGTCCCGATTTTCTATCCAATTCTACTGGTTGGTTCAGAAGAAAATAAAGTCTCAGAATAGTAATAAAGTGTGTGTGTGTGTGTGTTGACATGTAACTGCTATCCAATGAACCATGAACCAACCTATCAGTTGTCAACTGTATCCTAGTTGTGGTGCAAAAAACAAACATTTGATAGCTAGACTACCCTCTGGTAAACCAACATAACTATGGAAAATCACCATGTTCACTGGGTAAATCCACTATAAATAGCCATTTTCAATAGCTATAACTTGACATAACCAGAGGGTAAACCTCCATTTTCCTATGGTTTTCCCAAGGTTTTCCCATTAAAACCTCCATTTTCCAATGGGTTTTCCTACGCCCCCGAGTCGCCACAGCTGTCGCCACAGGGCCGACCTTGGGGCTGTGCTCGCTCAAGTCGCTCGCCGTTCGGACCGTTTTCCTGGGCGCAACGCTGCCAGGAATCGTCCGCTCATGGCGAATCGTAAAAGGAGGTGGTAAGTTGGTTTATAGGAAGGTTTATGAACCCCATTAACTATAGCTATATCATTGCTATGTCTATCAAACATCCATAAACATCCATAAACATCCATAAACCATAGAATTTACCTGCTATAAACCAACTTAACGATCGAAACTGTGGGCCCCATCAAAGGTAGTCCTTTTGGGAAGCCATCTTGGGGGTATTTAGGACCTGACCCACAACTAGCGATGGATAATGATGGATGTCTAGCTGATTTGAATATTAAACACTTCACTAATGTACGATATAACAATGGTTTCTGGCATTGTACTATATAGTTATAGTATATATTTGTACAAACAGTGTTCTACAGTTCTACATGTCCTAGTTTCTGGCAAAGATTCAAGCCCTAAACTACCCACCCAATTATATATGGGGATTCAATCAGCCCCCTGAGGTCTGTGACCTTCCAATTTTAGTGTCAGATTTGTTCCCATAAACACTTGATTCTTGGTGATGAAGCTTCGCCCGAGAGCAAAACCAACCATTGATGGGCATCCCATTACACTCCATTGTTTTATCAAATGCGTGGTATGTTCTAACTGCCACCATTTCTGCTGGTTGAATTTTCCATTTACATTATCCGATTATAGATATTATAGCCGATTCTTTTACAGATAGCTGACTCTCCACCCAGGTGTACCAGTTTCCAACACCCACAACCAATGCCGCCAGCGTCGGGCTCAAGGTATCGGAGGCCTCTTGCTGAAAACTACCAGGTGCCCCAGGTGCTTACCTATGTTGGTTTATAAGTCGATGAACTGTCGGGTTGATGGTGGAGATATGTGGTATCTACAGTACACTGGGTTTAAAGACCAGCAAACATAACTGGGGAACCACCTCGTATGAGGGGTTAGGAGGTGATCAGAATCATGGGATGAGGCCCTGGGGATTTGTTTTTCAGAAACTCTCATATAGTTTGATGGGAACAACATGGAACAACCGTGGCGTCCTGTTTCCGGTAGATTTTCCCTTAGATGAGTTTAAAGAACTGCAACTTAGAATTCCTTGCGAACATGAACATATCATAGCTTTGTAAGCAGTCAATTGATGATATTAGCCAACAATAAGATATAATATAGGCAATCTCAGATGGTTTGACCGTTGAAATATGTGGTTAATCAACATGTGATAAAAATGGTGGTTCAACCCTAAACAAAAGACCCAAACACTTCAGCGTTGGTCAACAAAACACAATTCAACCAGCCAAAATGGAAATCACTGATCTCGTGGGGAGCTTTGGAAGCCCCTATGCAATTCAGCATTGCCGTTGCTACACGCTAGGGCATGATTTCCTTACAGACTTGCCTCATCTTGTTCTAGTATTGCGCTCAAATTAAGGATGACAGCCGGGGCCTATCCAAAAATAGAGCCGAAGCCAAACATGGGGCAACCAGTGGAAAACTCCAGTTATTGTTCCACCCCTGATTCTCAATATATATCAACATTATATTGGCTCTATATCCTCATGTCATCTCATTTTAGCATAGAGAGGAAAAAAAAACTATATCTTAAGGCACCATTGTTGATGGTTAGCCTCTGGTAATCAATCACGGCAAGAGACAATTCCCCGTTGATATTCGATATAGGATTTTCTCGTTAAAACCTCATGTGTAGAGGATTTCCACTTGCCCCGTGTGATTTCCAGAGGTAACATCCATCAATGATCCATGAAAAATCCCATGATTCTCCTTATGAAACCATCTAAAACCAGATTAAACCATGGTTCCCGAAGGGTTCACTGCCTCATGCGGCTACAATTTGTTTTGTCTAAAGCCTCCACGCCCCAAGGAGACCTTCGGTGGGGGCGAGGGATAGCCACGCATCTCCAAGGTATCCTGTGAGTGAATGGGAATGGGAATGGGGATAGCATGGTGCATATGGGGCAGATTTGGGGATACTAAAGTTAGCTTCTTCGGCTTATTCCAAGGTGGAACCGTTCCATGTCACTCTGGGGGGAATGCTCATAGCCGACTTGCGACGGAGGGTCGCCAAAAAGAACGGAGCTGGCGGCTTCGGCTGCGCAGGGAACAGTGATTCCGATTATCAGGCAACTTACAGTAAATTCACTTTCAAATCAAACTAAATTCAATTTCAAGTAAATCAGTTGAAATTATGTTCAATTCAAATAAGTGCATATAATGCACAATTCAAATTAGCCTAAATTCAGTTCAAACGCAGTTCAAATGAAACACATGCAAGCCAAGCCGAAGGCAACTGTGTCAAAATCATATCCATCTTCATTTCCAAACAGCCCATTACTGTACTTGATATAATAACGAAAAAGAAGAACAACAAGCTATTATATGCGCATCATTACAACATTTCCCGATAGACGACCTTTTGAAAGTGCTTGTTTGCGTCCCAAGCAGTTGTATAAAGAAAAATGCAAACCAAAAACAAGAGAATATATTGCCTACGCAGCGAACACAATTAACATTCCAAAGGTTCGTTTACGGCAAAAGATCTGCGCGGCGGAGGGGGTGATTGAACCCAATCGGCAGGGGGTGCCACCCTCCCCCCTTTCTTCAGATATAAAACTCAAGGGGGTAGCCCCGCAGGAGCCACCTTTCCTCATATGGACGTAGTTACCCATATTCACTTATTAAGGCTCCCGTACTCATCACTAAAAGCACGACCAGCTCAGAACTGCCATGTGGCCATCGTCCTACTTGGTACCCGGTGGTGACCAAACATCGCTATGTGAAACCTCAATTGTCTATGCTACAGTAACATCTATATATATATACACAAACAAGCAAATACCCCGTGGCAATTTTGAATAGGGATAATTAATCATAGTTATATTTGTTTTTTATTGACCAGTGAATGGAATGCTGGTTTTTAATTTTCAGACAAACCAATCTTTGTGTGATTCATCCAATTATATTTCATTCAATTTCCATTACATCCACATTATTCATTATTTCCAATTATTCTATGTTGAATGGTCCATTTTTGTTTGACTCATCCCCCCTCATGGTCGGGACCATGTCTCTGTCGGAGGCTTCCTACAATGGGGGATCCAAGTCACCATGGTGGTTTAAATACTATGAACTGGTCTAATGACTTGGATGATTTGGGGTATAGCCCATATTTTAGGAAACTTTCCACTTCCCTATGACAACCTATTATAATTACATAATTCCCCTTAAAATCCCATTTCGATCACATTTCAATACGATTCAAGACCTCACCAGAAGTCACCACTAAATACCATCACCAGTCATAACCCCGAATAAATATCACACATAAGTACCACAACATGTTTTTTTTCAAGTCCACGACCGAACGGCTATTGCTGTTAGGATAGGGAAAAAATGGCCACAGCTGGTGCCACAATCCCACGGGCCCTCGCCTTGGATATGTCCATATGGATAGTTCATAACCCCAAACAAATCACACATAAATACCACCACATAAATACCACAACATATACGGTATATATATATATACAGATTACATATATATATATATATATATGTAAATATATGTATGTATTATATATATATGCCATATATACCAGGCACATCCATAAATCACCACGATTTATCCCCCGGTTTGTACCAGTTACATCCCCATTTCCCGCTGCCACTCCTGCAGCTCGCCCATGTCACCTGAGAAACACCATAGCGAGCCATGGGGTCACTGGTTACACCGAATTTCATGGAAAAAAATGGTGATACAACAGTGATACAATGGGAAATAGTGGGATTATACTGGGAAATATCATGAAATAATGATATGTCACTTTTCCAGACACCTCTTGTATCCTCCCTTAATGTGTCATATAGCTATGCCCATTTAGTTTGATAATCTGTGCCTATCGTTTTAATGGTGCCGTTCAGCATCCACAAATGCCTGGTAATGTTTAAATCTCAAATCACGCTGTGTCAGCGTCGTGTATGAAATTCATAATCATTCTACCATATACATTACCCAAATTCACCAACGCCTCGCATTTCTGTGTTCACCTACTGTGACAAGGCCATTTCACAATAAACAACATAAAACAACTACAATTTGGATTTCACATGATTTAGGCCAACATTTCCCCACCATTTCTGTATCATTTGACCTTCCAACCCCGGATGTTTTCACACGGCGTCTTCCAGCATGGACTCTTCTTAAGTCCCAGGTGTAGCAGGTACGCATTGGCGGAACACAGCCCCAGCACACTTTTTGAAACTGTTGGGTGACAACACATGTTCAACACAACCCGTTGTTTTTGAAATGTGGTTGCCCATCTAACATCATCCAATCATATTGTTTCATCACGGTAACCCCTAGTTAACGTACTCGTAAACCAAGTTAGAAAACTGTGGCGCAACACCTCGCAACCTCAACTTTAAGGGTTTCCTGAATATTGTGCTGCAACCGCTTCTGGGCATACAGAGTTCGCCCGCTGTGTATTTGAGAACCTGTCGGTTGTGTGGGGCACAGAGCCCCACTATGTTTTTCCGCTACATATCAAACATGTCTTTATTTACCACATTAGAACTATATGGTTCCGGCAGAATTTTGATCACAGCTACCAATGTTACCAATGACGGGTGGGTTCGTCCTCTGCCAAAGGTGGCTGAGATCTTTGAGAAAATGCACGGCTGCGTGACCGATCATATTTGTTGGCTAGCATATGTGATATTGTATCTATCTATCTATATATATGTGTGTGTGTTTATATTTATTATTATTAATATTATTATTATTATTATTATTTTTATTATGTATATATATCTCTCTCTCTATCTCTCTCAGACTCTCTCAGGCTCTCTCAGACTCTCTCTCTCTCTCTCTCCCTCCCCACTATATTCCCATTATATTATATCCAAATGAAATTTTCATTTTTGAGGCTTAAATCCTTATGTTATGATTCCAAGCCATGGATGCTTGCGAGTATTGAAAGCATGAATGATTGCAAAGCCTGGGAGCAAAGGCCCCTGGTGAGTCATCAAGGCGAAAAGTGGGCTGGGTCCTCTATATCTTTCATCCTTCGGCACACACACGCATGGCCACTGGAAACTGTTCATGAATAATGTTAGAAAGCATGTATCAAGGCTCTGCATGAATATAGGAGCCAATACACATGGGAACCAAACGCTGGAAATGAACATAAACATTAAACAAGGAGAAACACATGTATACAGAATACATGCAGCAAGAAACAAAAAACACACACACACACACACGTAATTTTAAATGCATGTATATATCCCTACGGCTCCAACGTGTGCAAATATGATCAACATTCGACAATGTTAGCTCCAGATGCCTACATGCCACCCGATTTTGCCAATGTAAGCACCAGGGGCCTACATCCAAAATCCGATTTTTTTGTCAGATAAGCATGTTCGAAGAAAACACCTACAAAAGTTCCACCAAGGTAGTTCAAAGCACCTTTTTTTTCTACCGAGCACGGACTGATTGGCCAGCCACCTTTAAACCCAGCAAAATTCTGCCCATAACCCGAAGCTCCATTAAGCTTCGATGGGTTTTTTTGCAAATGGATTTGACTGAGCCCATTGCATCCTCATCCATGTATCCATGAAACGTTCGCGCATTGAGGCGCGTGATGAGCATTTCCAAACATATTTCTTGGTATGCCTTGCGTGCTGACAAAACATTGCGCAACAAAATTCAAACTAAACTACATTCCCCACCACCAACAGGATCCAACATGTTAAAGATGCAAAAGATGCTCAACAAACTGCAGGAACATGTGTTTTTGGACGTAGCGGTAAGCACAGCCTTTGTTTCTCCACGAAGGCTTGTGCAGCACATCTGTAGTACTCCAGAAACCTTGCCAAAAGTGATTTGCCAAAGCTAAATTTTTTTTTGGGTTGTTGGTTCATCCCCATTCATCTAGGCATATTGTCATGTACAGGTAGCTAGGCAAGAAACTGGTTGCCCTCAGTCCACAGCCATTGCGCATCCTCACCACTAAGGTATCGCCCACACCCCTCAAGTTTCAGCATCCAAATTGATATTGAATTCATAGTTGCCGTAGTCAGAAGGAGTTCCGGTGGTCGCTGATCAAGTGCTAATGACCCCACCAAAGCATTCAAACAGGTAGTCAAAAAAGCAGTCATAATTCGGCTGTTCCAAGCCTTCAACCGCAGCTCCCAAAACTCCCCTTGCGTCCGATGGAGCAAGCCGCTGGTGATGTACGGCTGGGTGTGCCTTTCAGGGTTGTCAAGGCCCAGGTATATTGTATAATATAGTTTATCATGATGTATATCAACATGTTAATTCACCATGAGTACCCTACATTTATTAGGTAACAATTTGGGTGAATGCTGGTAAATGTTCCTATAGAATTGGGGTTAGAAAAGCATTAACTTGAAACATCCCGGTATATATACACACATGTATATAAGACATATTTGGGAGCCACTTGCAAGGCCTGATTCCCTGCACACTGCACCACCTTCGAAAACGGAGGGTCAAAATTTCAAGCATGTCTTTGATCGACATTCTTGGGGAACCAAACCATCCATGCTCATGCAGCAACATCAAACTCGCTGCGTTGAGAAAATGTAGTAGCCCAAGATGAAGTACATGCATCAAGCAAAACTTCACCATGCTGGGCATCCAGCCGAACACGAAGGAAATGGGGCAAATGTATCGGTTCCTGCATTTTCACAACAACCCCAATCGTCAAAATTATGCAAACAAATTCTAAAGGTCATTTGTCTGGGAAACAAATCCAAAAACTGTTGTGTAACCAGACGAGGGTCAAGGCAACTGTAAAGAACTCACCAGTACTCAGCCGAGGGATGTTCAAAAAGTTTGCAAAACGTGAGAACCTTGCCATTTCTTGGTGAGAGTGGGGCTCCAAATAATCTCAAGCAAAAACACGTTAAAGAAGTGTCCAGGGAACCAATCCTAATATATATGTATATATAACACAATGTTTTCTGAACAAACAACAAGGAACTGGTGTTCTCCCCTTGCCGAGGCTTTGCAACGAAAACAGATACCAGTGCCAATTTTGCGGCAAGCATAATTATTCTTCAAATTCCACATCTCTTTGTGCCACTTCCAGTCCCCCCGCAGTTCGACCAAGCAGTGAGGACCACCACTAATCCTTCGCCCAGAAAAAGTAGCAAACCGGCCATGAAGTTTGTTGCCGTCCCAATCGACGCTTGGAAAAACACCATGGTATGCAACCTAAGCTGCATGCAAGCTCCCTTTCTTCAAACATAAAATTTGTGCATGTTTTTTTCTTGCTAAAATCTCTTGTTCCAGTACTACTTGAAAATAGAACAACCCAAAAGTACATTAAGGATTTGAGAAACGTTAAGGCTCCATGCTGAGCACGAAAAAGTGGATCGATCGTTGATGTGCCAAGACTCAGCTCAACCCGGAGGCAAAAGAGCAGGAAGCGAGTGCTAGGCAGTCCTCAATTTGGACCGAAAGTATATCAGATAGCTAGCTAAATCATTTGGCACAAAACTTTTAAGGTACTACACATCCAAAAATGGAAAAATAATGCTTTGCTAATAATGAATTGAGAGTCTGGTTTTGGGGTCCAAGATTTGGTTGAGAAGCACGCAAATAATCTTTGACCCTGCTAAGGACCACCGCGCGTCGTCCCCAAAAAGCCCAATTGGACTGTGGTTCCCATCATCTGCTGCCTCATGATGCGTACAAAATTTCTTCCAGTGAGCCCAGTACTCCTTGATGGAAGACTTTGGGATAACAACTTTCTGAGTGTCCTGGGTGGCTGGTGGGAAACCTTTACCATATTAAATATAACGGAGCTAATATTGCGCAATGTTAATCATATAATATATATATATGCACACGTGGAGCACGTTGAGCTGTAGGATTCTGAAACAACCCTGAAAAGATTCTAACAGTGCAAGAAAGCTTCAGCAAGGTAATGCAGCATTTCGTGGGCCAAGACAAATGGGATTTGCATTGTTGTACGGTGCTTTGGTTTCTTCAAATCTTTCACGGGCACCTCTATCCAGTGTAAGTCCTCAATCTTTGTTTCTCAAGTAGTAGAAACAAAACACATTCTCCCCAACATTCCCAATAACAAACCCGAAGAAAAAACTACATATATATATAAAACACTAAAATTGCTTTACTCCTGAGAATCTAAGGGTAACTCCAGTGCCCTCATGAGGTCGCGTTCGATGTTCTGGGGGTGCTTCCCTCCACCACCAGTTCGTGCGATTCGTTTTGTTAGATCGCCTTATGAAGTGTTGGTGGGAAGAAAGGAAACCCATGTTTTTCTTTCAACCTAATAGGGCTCCCAATGTAATAGCTTCTGGGAAACCAACATATAAAATAAAATGACCCCCCTGTAAGTCTTATGTTTTGGCTGCCATTCTCATGTGTCCATATCTTAGGTACACCAATTAAGCAACAATAGGAAAAAGCTTGGGAATTCCCAGTGGCTGCAGTTTCCACCTGATTCAATCACCACGCTTGCAGCGGCTTCTTGCAGTTCCTTGCAACTGCTCGCCCCTCGTCCTAGAGATCCCAAAAGATGGGAAGCGAAGGCTGGCTCGAAGCATCCATCACCTGCGATGGGTTTCAAACGCACATGGGCCATGACTAGATACCCATATATTATATGATCCATGTATGGAATATGTACCTAAGTAAAAATTTTGGTGAATGCTGGTAAATATGCCATACATGGAGAATTGGGGATATGACACAGCTCATGGGTGGACCTTGAAAGGAGGTGTGGTTCGCACATTGTCTTTCATTCCCATTTGAAAAATGAAGCTTCCAAAATAGAAGGATTCAAGCATCTACTAACTACTAACTTCAGAGTTGATCCCAATACAGCATGGACCTCAGGCACATTCAATAAGACTATTTTTTTTGGCACTCGAGCTCAACTCTTGCAATGGTCAACACTGCAAACCCCCGATGGTCAATCGAGCGCATCATTTCACGGGATTGCATGGCTTATGGAAGCCCCACCCATGGAGGTGTCAACAAAGTTGCGATGCAGGTTGGAGCGGTGAGTTTATATATATATAGCCCGCAAATGGACATGTTTTGTAAACATCAATGGACATCATATCATGAAAATCAAAAAAACCTTCAAGAGCCCTAAGGGCAAACCAAGCCATGGAAAACTCCATACCTACGGCTCCGGCGGAGTGGCCGCAGACTTAGCAGAAGCCTTTGGCTTCGCCTTTGGGGCATGCTTCTTGCAATGCCCCGCAGCTTTCTTGTAGTCGGAAATCCGCTGTGCCAAGGTTTGGTTCACAGTCAGTAGGCTATCACCTTCTTGTCCAGCGGCAATTGCGGCCTCAATTGGTGATGTTAAGATTCTCGTGTGGTTCCACCCTATAATAGGAACACTTACAAAATCAGTAAAGAACAAATGAGACCCCCGACTTCGACGTCGCCACGGGCTTGTTCCAACCCACCCAAGTGGCCCGCCATGTCACGAACCAAAGCCGTGATCAGATCCTGCGGCCTCATATATGAACGTAGCATGACCAGAACATATCTAATTTATTTGTTTTCATGATGATATATTTTAATATGTGTGTATATAAAGATCTGGATAAATGAGATTCGGACGTGTTGCTGGACTTCAGCTTCGATTCCCAAGATTTGCACTCAAGGATCAAGTCAGCGGCAGTCTTCATAGCCTCAAGCGCAGTCAGGAACACAATGATATCTAAATTCATAGTATAGGATTATCATTCGAAAAAAACAATATATATATATATATATACATATATATATATCCCGCTATATATATATATGCTCCATAAATACACAAATATATATATATATATTATATATATATGGAATATATATGGAATATATGTTCTTACATCTCGGTCACTTAGGGGGTAAGTGTTAATAAATTTGGAGCATTGGGGATATATATATATATAGAACCCAGCTCAAAGTTTACAGAATTGGACATGGCACTGAACGGGACTCTTGCTCCGGGGTCTTTGTCTTTGGTTTCCCATTCTGATCACCTTCCTTGGCCTCACCACCACCCTTCTTGCCCTTGGGCTTGGCCTTGGCCTTTGGCTTTCCCTTCTCTCCATTCCCAGTTTGCCCATCATCCACGACACCCTTCCCCTTCCCAGCCCCCTTTGGATCTCCCGGGGCTGCTACCATGGGGAGGTTACCAGCTGAGAAAGCACTGGCATCGGTGTTTCGGATAGCCCCCGAAGAAGATGACGCCACAGCCGAAGAATTTCGATTGGTGTCAGTACTCGTTGTAGAATCCCAACACCAATAGAGCATGAGGTGCGGCTCCTACAGTAGCTTCCAAAACAACACATCTAAATGGGTGAAATTACCATTTGATTCATAAAAAAAATGGTATCCCAATAATTGGATTGTTAACACTAAAATAAAATTAGGTCTATGGTCCCCCAGGTATTTAATTTTGATTCATACCCATATATATATATACATATGAAATAGTTCCCTGTATTTGGGTCACCTAGGAGGTAAATGTTGGTAAACATGCCATACGATGGTATTTCTGATGCATTTCCCTATGAGGCCAAACAATGGCGGGATCGAGCCTTGCGTCCCGGAAAGTCCGGGTTCTCAGCAGTCATCCCCTCAGCAACCTGGCCAGGTCTGTGAGAGTTTTTGAAAATGTTATGTGTATATATATATATATTTTTTGTTTAATGGTCAACCAGAATGCATTGCATTGTGTTGTTTTTTTTATGATATGTTTATACATTGTAGATCCGAAGCAAATCCCACGGCCGAAGCACCTTGCGTTCGATGAGATCATCCACCAACGTCGTATCGGTGTATTTCATATCCAGTTCCTCAGGCGTTGTGAGTTGTAGATGTTGGTAACCCATTCACCCTTAAGAATCTTGTGTGACATCAAAAAGATATCCCTCACTCCACATTTAGAATTGTTTCTTAGAGATTCTTTCACGATTTGTGAGATCTGTTGTTCCATCTCTTTCGAGTGGCTGCTTTGCTCATAAGTTTCCACTGGCCCTGCAACGCATTCTCTCTCTCATTCCGGGCAGTGACAACCAAACTTGACTTCAGCCAATCTTGGTCAGCTTGGAGCCACTCTTCAAAGAGTTGCGTCCAAGCTTTTGGATCTCGACCTCATGTGAGATGCAACAACATATAAATGTGGTAATATCTCAAAATGAGGTGATATCTCAAAATGAGGTGTACCATTTCTTCTTTAAAGAAACCTTTTTGGTACCAAAAAGGGACAGCTCATTTTGATACATCCCCATGCCATGGCCATATTATATATATATATGCATGTAAACAACCTACATAGCATGTACATACATGTGCATCATTTATACATATGCGATTGCGTGTGTGCGTAACGCTAGAGTCTAAGGGTTAGGCTGCCAGCAAGTTCCCTTTGCTTTGCCACCACTTCTGGTGGTGCATATTTGCCTCAGATGTTGAAAAAAAAAACCCATGGACCCAATGCGGTGGGGCAGAGCTGTTATAAATAAGACACGCGCAAAAAAAATGAATTTAATTTTGCTAGGGTGCTTCTGATGCTGCGATGAAACTTCCCCTTGATTGCGCGGATCCTTTTCTGGGCTGCTGTTGCTTTGTCTTCTGCTGTCTCTGCTGTGTCATTGGGCCGCTGGCTTGGGGTCACTGCAGGTGCATTCGGCGGCTGGGCTGCTGGCGTTGCTGCTGCAGCTGTCGGCTCTACCTTTGGCAAAACTTTGGGATCTTTCGGCTCCAGCTGAGTGGTGACTTCGGGTGCTGTGCCTGGTGACTTCTGAAGGTCAACAGTTGTTGCGCGCAACAATGTTGCACGCACATTGTCAACACTTGCTGTTGGCACTGCTGGCGGTGTCTTCTGTGCAGGTTGGGTCTCAGTGGGTTTGCTCTGTGGAATTTCTGCAGGTGGTGATTCCACTGTTGGGTGTGTTTCCCCAAGGATGAGTGTGGGCAGGCGGCAAATCCCTCCAGGATCTCGAGGGTCAGGTGAGTCAGGTGCGTAGAGCTGTTCATCTAACCACATTAGCCAGTTCACCGCATCTTCAACCTCATCCTCTGGATCCGTTGGCTTTGACATTTTGAAGTATGTTTCAAAATATGGGTGGGCCACACTTTCTTTCACCAAAGTCTCGTACTGCAATTCATCCATTTTCATTATCTTTGCTCGGACCTGTTCCCTTCTGGAAAGTGCCTCTGGCTTTGGGGTCTCAGCAGGCTTTGGGGTCTCAGCAGGCTTTGGGGTCTCAGCAGGGGTCTCAGCAGGCTTCGGGGTTTCAGCAGGCGACATCGGATCATCAGGTTTTGCTGCAGGAGCTGCACTGGGAGCAGGTGTGGGAGCGTTGCTGCTGGGTTCAGGTGCAGGTGGCATGGGCTCGTCAGGCTGTGTGTCTGCCCCAGGACTGTCAAGAGCCGTGGTTGCAGGTGTCGCTGTTGCACTGGGGGCGGAGGCAGTCGGTGGGGTGATGTTCTCAGCTGGCTTCGCTGCTTCAGGGCTGACAACATATTTTGACCAAAACTGTCTCAGCTTTGCACTGGTTTGACCATTGTTTTCACTCCCATCTGCGTTCTTCACATATTCTACGGTTGTTTTGCTAGGGGCTGGAATGGTGGCATCCGTGCGGCAAGGTGTTGCAACAGGAGCTGGGCGTTCCATGGAAACCTCTGCGTGTGTGCCACCTACGCTTGCAGGTTTGGTCTCAGTGTTTGTGGTTTCTGCTGGTGCCGTGTGCCGCTTGGCTTCTGCTTCTGCAATCAGATGCTTTATGAACGCAAGTTGTGAAGGGTCCATCGACTCAAAAGCAGCCACCTGAAAACAAACACCAAATAATGAGTATCACAGCTCTGACTTCACTCAATGTGATTCTATCGTTTTATTTACTTTCTGAAAACATGTTCGGGTTTCCCACACTGGTTGGATTGACCAAGGCCGGACAGATCGAAGGATTCGATGGGGCTGGCACCATGCCTTCGGCAGTTGGCTCCTCAAGCATCGGAAGACGGTGTGCAGGTGAAAGGTTGCATGGCGGCATCAAACAATATCAACCAATATATTTCACCCAAAACAATGCTCAATAGATCCTCCATGGGGAGTGTATCCAGTAGATCTGGGCAGGTAGTCGAGGAAGACAAAGGTTTTCCAACATCGTCACCTACAGGGGATTTTGAAAAACACATAAGTTTCTATTGTAGACATATATATATATATATGATTGCACCACATCATAATGCCATTACATTCCAAAATGATCCATGATTAGAACATCACTTAGGAGGTAAATGTTGGTAAACACATATTCCAATAATAGCATTGGGACATTGTAGAAAGCCTGCAGTGCTGGTAGCTGCAACCCCTTCATCGGCAGCTTGATCAAAACTCATGGCAAGACTTTTTGGGGCAACAGAAGAAGAAGTTGTAGTCAAACTCACGCTCGATGTACTCCGGGCGATCTTGGGCTCCGGGGTAACCTTCTGTGATGGAGGCGCCTGCCGGCAACCAGAAAAAACTAATACATATTTTGTAATGTCAACCCTGGATTAATAAACCCCCAGGCTGTTTAATTCGGGGGGATATCATTTAAGTATTAGATTATCACTACTTACAATAATTGTAGAGGGTACCCTCATATTTATCTATCCGGGGTTGACATTACGGGTATTACTCCTTCATGGTTATGGATTATATATATATATATTATAATATATAATGCTGAACACATCTTGAAACTATATATATATATGTATATATATATCTTCGATGTGATCGATCTGAATCTGAACCCATACAAACCAACAAATTCCCCCCAAGCACCACGGCCTGGACCTTGTCTTTCTTGCGCTTCACAGCCCGATCCCCAATATCGAGGCTGTGTTCAGCAGCAACCTTCACCCTGAGCTCAGCTGCCTTTTTCAAGGCTTCTCGCACTGCGGCACTTTTCTCCTGTGGGCAGCAGGTGTTTTATAATCTATACTATTTTATGTTACGGGGCTTCAAATCTTCACCAAAACCTTTGTGATATAAATTCTCGTGGCTAGATTTGACATGGCCCCTGACCTTATCATCTTCCATCGCCGAACCCAAAGGCGTACCAACCAATCTATCAGCTCAAGATTTCCTCTCAAAATGGCTACAAACAAAAATGTGGGTTTTAGAGATCACGTTTCGTCACGCTTTCGTCACGGTCTCGTCACGGTCAGTTTCCGATTTTTTTTGGTCCGATTTTTGGTTTTCCTTTTAAAGTTAATTGTAGCTGATCCGATTTCCGACAAATTCCGATAAATCTCGTCACGCTTTCGTCACGGTCTCGTCACGGTCATTTTCTGAACCACATCACCTGGTCATCCAGTTCCTGCTGTGAAGAAACAACAAGATTTGAGTTGAATTTACGTGTTGCATCGCCAATCATGCGAGCAAATTAGTAAAGTGCAGGCTCATGGACAGCCACTTCAGGGCCAACCCAAAGCTTGGTTGATAGAGAACTGGGTCAAGGACATTCTGGGTCTATGGGCAACCGATAGGTATTTAACTTTTTGAAATCAAATACCAAAATGATTTGATGCCAGGGGCTGATCAAAGCAATTTAGCATTATACCGCTCACCCACCAAAGTGCAGGGGGTCCTTTTCATCCCAGATCTCTTCAGTTTTGGCTTTTAAAGGGGTAAGCCAGGTTGAGGCACAAATTTGCCAGCCTCTTTGGCCTGCAAAAGGTAATCCCTTAGGGGTTGTAAATCAGCATGTGCCCAGTCAAACGGTGCCCTCTCAATATGGATGGACGACAGGTCATCTGGCAAATCCACAGCCAGCTTCACAGGAGGCTGTCCTGCCTACCACGACTGGAGGGCAGGGTTTAGTTTGGAAGGGGATGTTCAAAACTCTCAACAATATATCCATGCCACAGCAAGATTGGGAATTGATTGAACGGTACATATGTTTTGAAATTTTCGGGTATGGTGTCACGATGCATCTTCCTTCACATATATATATATATATTAATATATATATATATATATATATTCATATTTGAATGGGTACATGTTTAAATAAATCTATCTACTTGTAGCGAGAGATGGAGGGTGCCGGGTTTGAGGGATCGAATTTCAAACCACCATTATTTGAAGATCACGGCTTTGATATAGAACCACAAAACTGGCTGTTTGTGAAATATACAACAATTTGGTTTCCAGAACTTAAGGGAACATGATGGATATGAACAGTGTTTGTGTGCAACATATATAATATATATATTTAAATGACATGGTGATTTCTTGAACAGTTGTATAGTTTGTGCAAATATAGATAAACATAATATATATATATATCTCTCTCTCTTTGTATGATGTGTGTGTGTTCTGTCTGACCGCATGCAACTATATACATATACATATAACAGATTTTCCCTTGAATGGGGATTTCAAAATTAATAGGGGTTGCAAAGCCTTCTTAAAACCACTTTTTCGTGACCCTGGGGGAAAACTCTTTATATACCAACCCCTGCTATTGAACATTCGCAAATTTTTCTGGGAACCCACGGTGCATCATTTTTTCAAAAACCACCATCATTTTCAAAAAGAGAACCCCAGCCCCCAGCCATTTGGGTTTACAGTTAACAAAAATCCTTTAAAGGGATCCTCAAGATGAAAAGGGTCCCCGCATGCGGGCGCACGGACCCCTTAATTTTGAAACCCCACATATGGGCACACCCCTGCCCCAGCCAATCAGCCTTGAATTGCTCTGTAACGAACTCTCCAAAAGCTCGTGGGTAGGCTCCGCTCTGCTTCAGCATGGGCCCTCCCGACCTTGCACGATGAAGCAAGGAGCAAGGGCTCCAGGGGGGTGGTTTGGATGGCATGGGTTCTAAAACATTCCATATTCAGTCTCGAATTTCTGATATATATATATATATATATCCCAATGTTCCATATACAGTCCCATTATCTACAAACATATATATATATATATGGTTTAGGGGTAAATTTTGGTAAACCTTTCACACCATTATGGAGCATATACTGGGATATATATATACTATAGGCTGTTGAGCCTGGATACCCTTGTTGGAAAATTAAGACCCCTACGTGCACCACTTTCCATCCTTATTGATGGTCCTTTTGACCATTTCAGACTTCTCGGCTGATGTCGCAAGCCTTTCCTTGTGGAATGGCTCCAGCTTTCCCAACACATTCATCACCCAGGACCTCGAATCTTCTTTGAAGTATATATAACAACTGAGCTAGATGTAGTGGGCTTTGGAATCAATAAGTTGTACTGTCAAATATCGGAAACTATTTTGCTTTTAGGTTCCAGTTGGCTATTGTTTTGGTATATCTTGAATTTCGAAGGTACTGATTCACACAGACACATTCCAGCAGTGTGCTGCCTCGCTGAGATTGTAACGGTGATCCACAAAGATACGATGGCTTCAAGCTGAAGTGGTGGTAGTTCGCCATTGGACTGGTTGTGAGGGCTTACAATTCAGTTATAAAAGGGATACACAGAAAGCAAAAAACATAATGGTCATGTTCACTGAGTTTCAAGCAAGCGTTTGAAGAAGCATTTGGCCACACGTTCCAACCAGGTCATGTAGGGGTAATGGATGAATCGGCTTGTGGACGGTTGCTCAACCTTCAAAGTGTTGATTGTGTAAGTAGGGGTTCCACAGCAAAAATCCTGTTGATTCATTTTGCAAATCAAAGCTTTTAACCAAGAGTCTGCCCAATGCGCTCCTATAACTAGCGCTAGGCCGGCAAGGAGGCAAAATCGAGCCCCCAGGATATTTCCAATACGAACCATTTCTTGGCCTTGGCAATCCACTAGCCACTGTGATTTTGTTTCAAAACCCAAATGCTCCATGTATGGCATTTATTTACCAATGATTATGTTTGTTGGGCCAATATTTTAGAGCATATATATATATATATATATATATTAATTTATAATATTATAGTATTTAAAAAACACTTGTCATTTTCGGGTCCAAGTCACGGCTATCACCCAATATGGCCACGTGGCGCATATGTGTTGGGCAACTCAGCCACACCCACCTTAGATTCCCAGCTAGATCTTCAATGTTTAAGTTTTCAGGATTATTGCAATAGGTTTCCGAAATCAAGACAATAATTTCCAACAAGCCCCAGCCACGAACTACACGGAACCCCTCCGAATAATAGTCCTCCTTCACGAAGCCGAAGGGTATCTTTGACCGCCTGCATCATGCCTGCTACGGTCAGGAGGTTGTTCATGTCATCTGGCCTGCAGATTGTAGCTTTGGCACGGGGACCCAGGCTTGGAAACTGGGGTTGGTTTCAGGCACCACAGAACGAATACCTATTATGAACGAAATCTTCTGTTTGGTTCCTGACAACTTTTGGAATGACTCTACTGCACCCACTGTGGCCACCCAGCCACCTGCAAGCACTACTGACAAGAGTAAATTTGACTACAACAAAAAAAAGTTTTGGAATCATCACTTGTAGGAATTTGATGAGCAGACCCCCCAGCCCTCAGGTCAACTGGCCTGTGGAGCCAATCGAACCATTGAGCCCGAAACCCAGCCCGACCTTGGAGCAATTGCAAGGGCATTGACAATCCAATATCCAACAAGGGGGGTAAGGCGTGTGTTTTTCCCAAAGAGCTCATACTTCGAAGCCAATCAAATACAATGAGTTGTTTTAAATAACATCAATATATGTCTCACACATGCACACACATATATAAAGACAAAACTATCGAATAGGGCTCACATTGTTTTGTTTCATCCAGTGGGCCAGTTCCCCACAACAAACGGGCTTTGAACCAAGTAGCGCATTGCTGCAGTCAGTTCTCCTTTTCCTGAAAACAGTTCCACGCTGTCCAAAGAGCGGTCCCAGGAACTGCTTGGAAGATCACTGACCCCCTCACATTGGGATACATAGTCAGTGAGGTGAATCCTGGGGCGGTGGTAGAAGTTTGGAGGAACTGGTGGTTTCAACCGGTGTATAATATATAATTGTTATGCATGGATATATATATATATACATATATATATGTGGTATATGTTTATCAGGAAAATACATACATACATACATACATACATACATACATACATCCATACATGCCTACATGCCTACATGCCTACATGCCTACATGCCTACATGCCTACATGCCTACATGCCTACATACCTAAGGTACCTACATACCTACACACATACATACCTACATACCTACATACCTACATACCTACATACCTACATACCTACATACCTACATACATACATACATACATACATACAAACATACAAACATACAAACATACAAACATACATACATACATACATACATATATACATACATATGTATTTAATTTCACCTAGGCGCATCAAGGGAGGTAGTCCAATCAGGAGAAGGATCATGGCTTCCCTCCTAGAAAGTTGCAAGCCCCGGCGCATTGTGCTTAAGCTTCAGTTAAAGATCTATATATGAAGTGCTGGTAGCCGAAAAGTCTCCGGCCGGGCTTTTGGACATGAGCTCATGGAATTGCAAGGAATGAAAACCAAAGATGCCACAAGGATCTTTAAGACACCCATCTTTATGAGTCCTTCCATTTGAAACTGCAAAGCGTGTTGGAAACCTTTTTCTTTTGGCTGCCACCCCAGCAGCTTCAAAGCTGGTAACTGCGCAGTCTATGCTGCTTTGTGCACCGGGCCAGCCCCCACATTAAGTACGCACAGCTGCAAAGTTTGGAACACAAATAGCATACATCACAAGTTGGCTGGTTTTATTTCAAACATGTTGGGAACCAAATTCTTAACACACACACATATATATATATAGAACTTTGTACCACTTGGTTGTGGGCAGGACCCTACGCATATCAACGGTTGCACGAGTGTTGATGTAGCTATCACATCAATCTACGGTCCACATAGCCACTTTCTTGGCAATAATGAAACACGTGCTCCATCCCTGGTGCTTTCTTACAGACAGGGTGGCACCCTGGTTGCTGTTCACTTTGATTTTATGTTTTTCCAAAAACTCTTGGCCACACTTTGGGACGTTGGCCTCATCCAGGGGCACCTGGCTGACATACATCTGATCCTTCGACCACCTAGGCAAAAGATGGCGCGATGGGGGAAACAAACATTATATGGATCCCGAGGCTAAGGCAGGATTCCAATTGAGCTCTGGGTCGTGGCATCGTTGGGCTTCAAGGTGAACGATTTAGCCTCCAAAATGCGAATGTTTGTTTGTGACTGACCCCAACACTCCCATATATGATTCAATAACATATATGGAATACTTACCAGGTACATCTAAGTGATTTTTTGTGTGAATGTTGGCAAATCTTCCATATATATATAGTATTTTCATTGTAAACATCACCAGCATCACTAGCCTCTGCGGGGGAAACGCCTTCTGGAATCGGAATCTGTGCGGCTTTCAGCGCAGGCTCCTGACCATGCAAAAGGATGAGATGCATACGGGTATATAATATAATCTATCTATATATATATATGACTTGCTGGACCCAAAAACAATATATATATATATCATGTTTTTCAACCCTGATCCCTCCTTCTCGTTCCACAGGTCATCTGTCGAAGCTTCTGCAGGCGGCTTGCTTGCACTTTCAGGTGCCGCAGCTGGCCGGGTGGTTTTCTTTCCATCATTGGTTTTACTCTTACGTTTAGGAGCGGGTTTCTCCTCATCATCGGTATCTGTCTTCTTTTTGGCTTTCGACTTAGCCGCTCTGGGTTTCTTTTCTTTTGGTGGTTCGTCTTCTTGGTCAGCATTCTCATCAGGGTCTTCCCCTTCCCCCTTCTTGGGCACAGGACGCTTTTTGGCAGCCTTGGCAGCCTCGCACGGAGTCATCCCATTTTAATTCCAAAATTGTACAAACAACGTGAATCTGATTTAATGTTGAGGAATGTTCCGTTGCCAAATATATTTAAGCACCTTGGCTTGGGCGGCTGCCAAATCATCATCATGGGGGGCAGCTTCTTGCATGGCTTTGACTTGCTCAGCCAGAGACCCGTCAACCCGATTGGGTACAGGGAGCAACGCACCACGAGCTTCCTGGAAACGAACACGCTATGGGACATTACATGTGATCAATTGTGGTTACTTATATATCCCATATGCTCCATGTATGAAAGATTTACCACTATCTACCCAAAAAAATGACCCACATATATAGAGAATGGTAAATATTCCATAAATGGAGCATTAATATATAATTTGTTTGTGGGCTTGTTTTGATATCATGTCTCCTTGAAAGCCTGTCGATCAGGATGAACCTCAATTAGAGTACCCCACACAGATGTGTCATAATTCAAATCGAGAGAACTGAGATTCATACTTCCGGTCGGCCTTCGCCACATCCACCCTGACAGAAAGAGCACTCTTGCGAGGTCGGTTTACCCATTTTCTACTGGCCGTTATATATATATATTTTTTTTTATATTTATATCAACCTACACCCCTTGTTATAGATATAGGTTTAAAGAACCATGGTCCCATGGTATTCCCTTATTACTAAATCACATTTAGGATGATGTACAATTCAAAATCCCACGGGCTTCAAACCCAATCTTGTGTCCACAGCCTTTGCAGCAGGTGCTGCTGCAGTCGAGTGAGTGGGTGCCACCTGTCCAGAGGAGGTTCAAGGCTCATGAACCACATGCATATGAATTGATCCATATTGATAGGCAAAAGATCATAAATATGTATATATATATATACATACAACGATATGGATATATATCCCATGTATGTTCCATAATGTAAATGTACCTGCTGTATTGGTCAATGTTTGAGGTGCATGTTGACAAAAATATTCTATATACAATATCAGCCACTAGAATCCAGTTGATGCCTTTTTGTATATATATATACACACTATATGGCCCCTTGGCTATTAGACTATTGGAAATACTTCACATGACCAGGCGCTACAAATTGCGCCAACATTGAAAGCTGAAACTCAGTGCCTCAAGCTTCGGGCCAAGTTCGTCCTCTGTAGATTTGCTTGGGCAATCAGCCTCCAATCAGCTGGCCAGTCAGTACTGTGAACTTCTCTGTTTGGACCCAGTGCCACTATTTTTTTCGGGCCTCCAGCTCTTGTGCAGATTTGGTCGATGTAGCATCCTCCTACATGAAGGGAAACCATTATGCCTATTCTTTTACTTTCTTGTGCAAACACACTGTCAAATCAGGCTCCGGAAAGAGCGAGTTCCAATCATAGTCAGCAGGATACTGTGAATCTTCCCGATCCTGTTGCAATTGGAGGAATAAAGGGGTTATAAAGAAAGTATGATGCACATATCTATATATATATATATATGTGTGTGTGTGTATGTATTTTTATATTTGCATAGCATCAGCTGTGGTATGTCTTCTCAAGGACCAACTGGCCACAAGGCGAATGAACGACATGCAGGTCGTGGTGAAAAGGGACAGCTGTCCTCCATCTCTTGCCGGGTGAGGAATCTGACGGGCTCATCTGCCAGGGCTTCAAGGTCCTGCATGCATATTGTATGTTTAGCTAGGGGCAAGTTTCTATTAAATGAGCATCATTCAGGTCCTGATCGCTTGAAGAGACACTGCCCCCAGTATTGTTGGTGGAGTAGAGTGCTTCTACATTCGCATCGCCTGGGGTTGGGGACAGAATCTCAGAATGAATTTGATATATATATGTTGTCGCAATGCTCCATGTATGGAATATTTACCATTTTGGGGGTAACTATTGGTAAATATTTCATACATCGCGTAAATGGGGAAATTTGTATCACCAACTTACCCAACCTCCAGTCACTTCGGCCACCAGCAGCTTCAACGTTTTGATATTCTCGCTCCTGTGAGATTTGCAAGATAAATTGTTAAACAATTTGTTTCCTCGATCACCTTATATTATAGTTATAAGATGCATGTCAGCTTAATAAAATACCCTATAACTCCATGTCAGTAAATAATCCAAATGTGGGCACCAGAAACTAGAGAATTGTTTTCGTAAATGCAACCCAAAGCAGACCCTGTAGTGACAACTTGACTGGGCTGCACAACGAAACACGCAGATCAAACCATGAATTGGTGTTGAAAGCTACAGTCCTGCTGGATTCAGATCGCGTTGCCAACGTCATAGCATGCACACACATGCTGCGCATTTGCCCGGCCCAGAATCCACTCCAGTCCTGCAGCCGGTCTGTAGAATAACATTTATATAGACTTATTGTATGAGCAAACCGAACCCCACCTTAATGACCTTGACACGTGTGCCCTCTGCAAAGATCGCATGGGTCTTCGCGATGTTGATCATCGTGGCCTAAACACGCACCCCCATTCAGCATCACGCGCGCTAGGACCAGCCAGCACAACACACGCGCACAAATGCAGAAACACAATCAGCCAACACCAGGCCTTGAACACTCCATGAGCAGGAATACCGTCAGCAGCAAATTGGGCAAGAATAGGCATCAAAAACCAATGGAAACGATCAACGGCTTCGGCTGACGCAGGGCCCTCTTTGGGCATTCCATGAAGAAAGGGATGTTTTGAACCAGCATTCCTAACCCGGTGAAGAAAGTTCTCATCATCCCGCAGCATCCCCGCAATGATTGCCTTCAACAGAAAGAACTCATATTTCTTCCTCTCGGTTTTATCACCAACAGCACCAGCAGCCATAGCTAGTGAAAAAAGCGCGCACGCTTGCTACGGGCCAAAATGCTCTTAAGTATATATGGGTTTGATGATGTATATACATATGTGATGTTGGCATGGATTCGCAAAAACCAGAGCACAGCACCAAATAGGCTAGCAAGGGGGGGCATTGGCACCTTGAAAATCATCACGCAGTGTTGACTTGACCTCCCCAGCACTCCATGCGCCTAGGCCAACTGGTTGTCACTTAAACATTATTCTTCAAAATGTTGCACCGCCACCAAAAAAACAAGATTCTGACTGAGCATCGAACCGAAATCTGAAGATCTCTTCATTAAAGGATTGAAATTTGGTAACAGCTGCGGGTGACACACCACAAACTATCAATTTCCATCCCGATTCCATCCCGATTCCGATAAAAAAGACGAATGTAGGCTTCAGGGATCGACATTGCAATGTTAGCTTCTGGTGCCCACATATGGATGTTAGATATATTTGCTGACATGGAGCTATAGGGTATACATATATCTAAACTTTGCTTGACTATAGAAATATAAATAATACAGTAGTGCATAGAATTATGTGAAAAATCATCCGTTGCCACATGTGTGAACCGCAGGGTCTACAGAACTCCTCCTGGTGCCTGCACTCAGCTAGGATCATCGTACCCGTCCTGGCCACCATCGACAACCCCCAAAAGATCGAAAAGTGAATCTTCGAATCTAAACAAAAATCTAATGGGGAATTAACTGTTCTATCTCTTTCGGGATGACTTCTTATATAATCCTGAACTATTCTGTATATATGGTATACATGCAGTTATACATAATAGGAGACAAACTAAGAATAAGAATAATACAGACCTTGCTAGGTGTTCATGGAAGATTTTCCTGAGCTGTTCCCTTCGACAAGGCCCCTTAAAATTCAGGCCGCCAGGCCCCAAACAGCAACATGTCCAGCAATTCAGGTGAGGGTTTATTAACCACCAACAACGTCTAACAACCTAATAAAACGTTATAATTATATATATATGCATGTAATATAATATAAGGGTTCTTATACACCACAATGTATAGTAGGTTTATAGTACAAGTTCTTCTTAAACATCTACTATATATTGTGGTGTCGCCTTTGCAGGGGCTGAACACACATGATTGTTACGTAGGTATAATTTATATCATATCTGTCTCTGGTGTGGTTTATATCTATATATATTCTGGTCTCAACCAGTGTAATAAGGACAATCATTTCAAAAGAAAAACGCCCTATGATGGATATACACGGTGGGCCTACTCGTACTTTCCCACTGCACATCTGGGCAAGTTGCTTGAAACAACATGTAACATCATTTGCACATAGATGCTACTTGTGGAAGCAACACATATATACAACGTATATATATATGTGTGTGTGTGTTTTAAAATTATACATATCCCATCGAAACCCACGACAAAATCGGCATGTTAGATCATCAGGCAAATAACACCGAACCTGGGAGGTTCAAGATCATTTTGACATGTGTCCATTCGATATCACGATCAAGCCATACCCTCTAGCAGACTCTAGCAAACAATACGGGGCAATGGAAAATCGCCTAAACATAAAGGGTCTTAATTAAAAGAATAATCTACCAATTGGTGGATTTTCAATAGCCACGATTGACTACCGCATGGTCTAATATCTAATATTTACCAATGTCCGGAATGTAGGATTTGAACCACAAGTCCCTCATGAGCCGGTTACCTGGGTGGTACTTCGTTTCGATTCAAATCATTGGAAAGACATGAAAAAACTATCGGGGGATTCTCATCTCAGATCTGGCAGAAATTAAAGATGATTAACTGGTTGGTGGTATACCTACCCCTCTGAAAAATATGAAAGTCAGTTGGGATTATTATTCCCAATATATGGGGGAAAAATGGAAACCTTCTGCCGTTTTAGGTTTCAGAACATCATCTTGATCATCTCTCTGCCAGACACGACCATCAAATATTGAGGGTGTTCCGCCCGGATTGATGCCTTTGTAAATTCTGATAATATATATATATATTATAAATGCCGGATTTCATTCGCTATCCTACATTTGAAGGAGGAAAATTCACAAACAACTTGGCGACAGAAGTCATCGAACGGAAGAGGAACTTGTGAGTTAGCATCGTGAATTTTCATGGAACACCAAGCAGGAACTTCGCCATGGAAATCGAAGAACTACCTCTACGAAATCCCGATTAACTCGAATGATAGATGCTTAACTCACCCCTTTTGTTGGTTGAATCAGCCTATTTCAACTCGTTTTTTCTGTCTCCCAAGCAGGTTTCACCAGGTTTTTCAAAATGGCGGGTGCTTTTGGTGCTTCACCCGGGGACTCGTACAAGGAGGGCCCTGGTTATGTTTATTGATTTGTAACTTAACTAGTGTCTAGTTGTCATTCCCCGATAGACCACAGAATTCATATACTTCTCCCCCACCTTGCAAATTAGTTGTGAGTTGCCCTTTGGTAAAACTAACATAGCTATGGAACATGTCCCTTTTTATGGATGATCTGTGATTGTCGAATTGTCCGCTATGTTAGACGGGCCACGGGTAAAACACAATTCCTGCTTTGTAACTGGGTGTTCAGAAACTACAAACACCAACTATCACAACATTAACCCTCATGAACGTAATTAAATACAAACTCATGTGTCATGGGATAGTTGGTGAAACTGGATGTTACATTAAATATATATATACACATTAATGGGATATTGGTTGGTGGTTACCGGTTTCAACCCCTCTGAAGAATATGAGTTCGTCAATTGGGATGATTAATTATTCCCAACTGAATGGAAAGCCATAATCCAGCAATGTTCCAGTCACCACCAACAAGATATCTCACTAACCATTATTAACCACTATTAACCACTATTAGCCACTATTAACCACTATTAAACCACCAGCCAGCAAACAAACAGTAATTACATCCCATGACCTTCCACCAGCTTCGTTTCTTACCATGGCCACTATCCCATGGCCATGGCCCACATTCTGCCGCAGTCCTCGGGCTCCAGGGCCATGATGATGTTGTCGAAGTAGCTCCAGGCTTCACAGCGCATCCTGACGTTGGTCAGGTCGGTCGGGTGTGTCACCGCCCCTTGGAGAGAAACCATGTGAAAACCATGTGAAAACCCAAGGAACATGTTCTACACATGATCATCAAATGAAGTCAAATAGGTGTTCTATGGTTTTCGATTCTTGAATTACCAGACTCGCTTCAAAGTCAATGTAAAGTGGTGATTCTAGCGAACCCTAACCCAATCCTCCAACATGTGGGGGTTGAGTTGTGCCCTGGGAACACTATATTATACATGTAACCCAGATGGACCATATTTTTGGAGAGCTCACGATCCCCAAGGCCAATGGATCTCCATCACCATTCAAGGTGGCATGTCTAGAAGGGCCGTGGGGCCGGGTTTATAAGTTGTAAATACCAAATTACAATCCTTTGACTAACTATAAGTCACTAACAAATCTGGTTGGTGGTTGAGCCCTACCCCTCTGAAAAATGTTATTTCGTCAGTTGGGATGATGACTTTCCAAATATATGGAAAATAAAATTCATGTTCCAAACCACAGAAGAGAGAAACCATGGCTCAAGTTTAAGTATGCCCAGTTTCATCTGAGGTGCCCCATCCAAGTACCACTTCGACCCCAGCCTGGAACGATGCGGCAAGCTGGCAACCAGCAGGGCCAGCACGGAACCGACCAGGGCCGGCTGCAACTTTGCCTGGCCAACTGGGCTGGGTCTAAAAAGGGAAAAATTCGGGATACCACAGAAAGTAACCAATTTCTATCTGGAAACTTATGATTGGAATTGGGGGCATCGGGATTTTATACAGTCTATATAGATGTTTATTGGCAACGAATCTTTGGGACGGTTCAACTTAACATAACTCCACCAATGTTAATATGTCGTTTCCACTTTACGAGTACCAGGGAATCCAAGCTGACAAACTGAAATCCCCACTGTCGGGTTCAACAGGTAAACGGTAAATATCTATAAAACTGGATATGTGACATATCAATCATTGTTAAATATTTTAAAAATGGCCCTAAACAATCTATAAATACAGGTCCTAAACAATCTATATTATATCCCAACATTTCTGATGGCCTGTGATTTTTAGTTTTACTTTGCAGAAAGATAAGTTTTGGGCATAATCGTCACCGTCCACAAATAAAAATATAGCCCTGCAGGGATTGGAGGGGTCACCCCAGCTGCAATTCATCACAGCTCCCTGTGGCAATCTTTGCAGCTGGCGCTATCCGTATTAATATTCTTTTGGGGGAGCTTCCGTAAACCTCCAAATTTCACAGGTCATACATTCATAGTCAATCCTATGGATGACTGAGATCCTCATGTTTTTGTTGAGAGCATACTTTATCTCTCCCGCATTTGTGAAATTCCTCCAGCCACAAAACCTAAAAATGATCAGTTGTGCCTGTGGCAGTTGATCATCAGGAAACACGAACATGGACACCAACAGCACCGTTCTCCTTGGGCGTTGCGCGAGAAAGCGGCTGAAAGGACGAAACTTCCAAACATCGAGACTTCCGAATTTGCTTGACGCCTGGGGAGTTGTTTATTGTTGTTTGGGCCATATGCAAAGCAAAATGGGTGATAGCTGGGGTCTACCTGAAATGTACATCAATTCGGATATATATATATATAGATAGATAGATAGATAGATATAGATATAGATATAGATATAGATATGATTTTCCAATTGGCTATTACAGGCACCGGCTATAGCCATTTGCTATAAGTCTGGTTTCAATGGTTTGTTGCCCAAAAATACTGTAAATTGTCTGCCAACTAAATTGCAAAAATCACCCCCTTCGTCTTTGCTTTTCGTGGCCTGGCGTGTGTGCAGAATTAAGCTGAGAATGAAGCTGACAAGGGTTGGTAACTTCAAGTGCTCCACCAAACTAGAAGCAAATGGCCACATCAACAAGAAATTGATTTTCCACACTCATATCTTTGAGAGATTCCATGGCAAGTTTCGTCAACAAAACCTTGTCATAGATGATAAAAACCAGTGAACGTGAAACATCCCACCCACATTGTGCCCATAAAATCCAGCTGAACCCCGTCCCTCCATCACCACCACCAAGCATCGGCGCGTCGCCCAAGCCCCGAACGTCGCGCATGTAGATCTCGTAGAGCGCGAACATGTCCGGATTCAGCGGAAAGGGTGGCTCGTAGTTCGAGAGGCCGCACCTTTGGGCTGAGATGGAGCACATGTTCGTCCCACATGAGGACCGGAGGATATGGCATTTTTGCTACTAAATTAATAACTGGTTGGTGGTTCCAACCCCTCTGAAAATTAGTCAGTTGGGATGATTATTCCCAATAAATAAAACATGTTCCAAATTCCAAACTACCAACCAAATAATATTAACATTTTTTTGGATAAATATCAGTATCCTTAGTGACACCATCCCATGTCACATGATGCCATTTTTCCCCATATTTTGCTGGTTCAATCCCCATAATATCCTGAGTTGGTTGGGGCTTGAATCCCTACTTCTATGGGGCTTCTTGGCACTAGTGGTTAAATCTCTACTTGGAAGTTCCAGTGAAATAAGCGGAGATATAACAAGAGTTATAAGAAATAAGGTTTATACAACCTATCGGGGGTTACCACTTATACCTTATACCCTTAAGTTAGTAAGTTTAAGTGCCCTCCCAAGCACCCAGAAAATATGTAGATTTTGGTGGGACTTTAACAAAAGTATGGGATTTAAGAAAAAAAATGCTGGTACAAAGGGGTTGTATAGTGTGATGATATTGATTATTTTTACTGACAGCATTCAACATCCCATAGCATCAAACAAGAAAAAACCCTGATTTTCTCCCTGGGAGGTTGGACCTTCTGGGGGCACCATGTTTAGCAAATGACATCACTATTTTGGGGAGGGTATCCCCTAATTCATCAACCAAGGTATGATCCGAGGTCGACATTCTTGAACGATTTGTGGGAGAAATAGCACGTAACCTTGACAGCTCCATCATCTGCCATGTGTGAATGTCAGCCTTCCTGTGTTGGAGGATCCAAAGGGTAAAAAGGGTAATGTGGCAGACCCATACATGGGTGCTGAAAACCATCCCCAAATGTGGTAGGCTTATTGTGGTTTATTATTGGCTTTCCCACATTACTTGACACTTCCTGACCTGCCGTGGCTATCGGATAGGCGAGGCGCAAGTGCCGCAGCAACAGCATCATTTTGTACGAGAAGTAGGCAGGCAGAACCACACTGGCAATTATCAAGCCAGCGGGTTGCCATATCCAAATGATTCCTTGGAAGTTTCGGTGGGCTTGGAAGGTATGAATTTATGAGGTCATACAGGTGAAGTGTTTAATGCGTCATTAGAGCGATCCCAACGCAACCATGGAGGTTGTCAAGGATGTTTCAGAAAAATGTTGATCATCCAAGAAGTGGTCCATGGCAGGGTTCACTTGACATTCCGCTTAGCAAAGCTGCAGACATCTGCAGACGGTTAAATTGAAATATGAATCCAAACGGGGCCGTAACGGGGCTATAACGTGTATAATAGCTATGGGAAGTGATACATGTCAAATCATTTCATAATAATCGCTATAACCCCAAATAAAAACGATGAAAAACGATAGTTATTGCCACAATTGAACTACCCCAAGTTGGTATGCTAGGATTTCTTACCATACTTTATCTATTCTAGGACAACTATACATATTATAGATGACTTTCCTCTGTGAGGCGGTCGGATAGAAGGCTACGCCCAGTAAGAGAGGGAGAGAGAGAGAGAGAGAGATGATTTTCCCATCGTTTCCCATCTTAAGAATGCGTGTGACAAATTACCAGATGGTAGCTTGCTAACTACACCTAACTACCAGGACCAACTACCGAAACGGGATCCTTACAACTCATCCATTGATGCCCTACTGTCCCGAAGCAAAAATGCGGCAAACCCAATGATAATCCCTCTAGATTTGGGTATCATTCTACAGTCTACTACTCTACGTCATGCCGAAACAGGTAAACAAAGTAATAGCATGCAATATAACACCCTTTGGGCTTGGATTGCTGTCTCTTCTTTGCCCATGGCATCCATGGCCCAGGCACAAGTTGCACTTACCCTCGACAAAGCCAAGCGTCCGAAAAGCCAGTGGAAAAGGCACAAGCCCGTCGCGAACAAACCACGAAACGTCCTGGTGTAGGCTCAAAGGTTGTTGGGTTTGACTCGATTGGGTATGGGCATCCCACCTTCATGAGGGAACCCTTATACAGTAAATATCAAGATGCATATGTATACATATAAAAATATTTGCGTATGTATGTATATATATATATATTTACACATATCATATCATATCATATCATATCATATCATATCATATCATATCATATATATATATATACATATATAACTATGGTCACCTATGAATGAGGGCTTAAGCGTCCCTGGTTGTGAGAACATGATTTAAGCGTTTTGTGCATGGAACATGGCTGCAGGATAGGCTGCTGTTTCCTGAAATCCCTCGTTGCTTTGGACCAATGAAGGATACCAGTTTGACGGCTCCGATGTTGAACTGTTCCCTCCAAAGTCAGAGATGTACGTAGAGTCGTAGTGTGTGTGTGAGACTTCAGGCCCAAAAGTTCCAAAGTGTGAAATCTGAGTTTGCTGAAAAATCCTACTGCTGTATCTAGATTTGTTACCCCTCCAGGAATACTCCTGACATACTGCCAATAAAGAAATGACCATGATGGACAACTCAATTGGTGGTGAATGGTACTGAATTGGGTTTTAATACAATGGCATCGTTACCTCATAAATCAGTCAATCATGATGAGTAAATCTTCGGTGACTAGGCGCTACTATACTCTTCACTAATACACATCACACTGTCAAAGCATTCAACAATACCACCAGAACAAACACAATATTCAACCCCAGCCATAAAGATCAAAAAGTAGGCTTGTTTGCAAAGCTTGGGTACCCCAATACAACGCGTTATCATCATCCATACCTCAAATTGCACGTCTTGGGGCCTCTCCTCAAGCCACATGAATCATATAGTATTATAGTACAATCATGTGATTGATTTTGACTATTTCTTATTTACATTATGTAACCACATTAACTTTCAAATATTGCCCACATACTGACCTTTTTTCATATCCCACCCATCCCCCCCTACTCACCAGCGCTTTCTCCGGTGCTTTACGACCGGGACCCTCGCCTTCCACCACTGTAAAACTGGAAGCGCAAGGACCAAACGAGGCCAGGCAGCCAGAGAGTCACCAGCAACAGTAGCAGTTGCCGCACACCCTCGGCCGTCATCACCACTGCCTGGTCATGGCAATGGGGGATAGCTCCAAAATGACATCTTTATAACCCTTGGATTTGGGGGTAGCTCATTTTCAGATAAACCCCGAATTTCAAGGGGGTTGAATGTGGGTTAATGGGTTTGCCGCTTTGCCCTAATGGCTTCTTTCAGGGTAGAGATGGCCACTGCTAATATTTAGAAACCATGTTGAAACGTGAGTCTCCACTGACCTTAGGGTGTGTCTATAAATCATTGTAAACCACTATTAACCAGCCTTTCCCTTGCCAACAATCTATATGGAATCGATATTGCATCTATTTACCGACCATTCCTCAACATTTTGTGCCCAAACGAAGAAGGCCGGTCGTCATGGAATTTATGTTCACCTGCTTGGATGTGCAGGCCAGAGGCATCGTAAGTGGCTGATAACCATATATGGATTTTTATCCAGGGAAAGAAAGGGTTGCCAAACACCAGACTGGCGCCACTCTTCGGCATACCACCAGTCTTCCCAAGTGGATGATCCATCGCAGATTTCCAGCAAGGCACTAGCCAAATGCCCGAGACCATGCTGTAGAGGTCTACCAACCAGTAGAGCATCAGCATCACAGTCGTCTGCAGCATTCCTGCTGGAAGTCGCCCATTTTTTGGTGAGCAGCATGGATGATGGATAATGATGGATATGGTGGATATGATGGATATCATGGATGGCAAGCAATGATAGTAGACACATTTGCGATAGATGATGGACATAAGTTCAATGGGGTTACTATGGTAAACATACAGCAATTATGATGATTGAGGCTTAGATTTTCTAATGGGCTACAGCACGGTGGCAAATGGGATCATGTATCATCACAAGAAGCAGTGCAAAATCCATACTGTTTATCACAAACATCCGCAACTGCATGCTTTTCGAACATGTGGATCCTGAACCCAATGATTTTGCAAACCTCCCCGTGAATAGAAACGAATCACTCGAAAAAAATGCCCAAATCGCATCCGGAATTCAACACAAATTCAAAACATCTCATCACCATCCAGTTCTGCACAGATCTATTGAATTCTTCCAATACCCTCCGGCAATCAAACATGACTCAAACAGCCTCCATTCGGGCTGCACCCGCCTCTCAGGTTGGCTGCCTGGCAGGGACGGCTTCGCTTGCAGCCGCCCAGGTGCGAATGGAACTCGCCCCGAGCCCAAAAGTCCAGGTCCAACACACCTCGCCATGCTGCGGAGGCACTCCCCACCCACCCGTGTGATGTTTCAACATGACCTGGAATGGTGATTGCGCTTCTATTGAATGTAGAATATTGTCTTTACATGTACTGCAAAAATATCTGCGTGTGCGACTCAGTGATTTTTGAATACCAATTTCAGCCCTGAAAATGCAGCAAACATGGACTGCTTGTTGAATGAGTCACATCCTTTTCGAAATCAGCGGCATCCATACCATACCAATCCCTGGGTTCCCCTGGCCGTAGTGCATCTTCAACTCTTTGAAGCCAGTAGCCATGGGATGATTCAAGAAATCCTCGAGCTGCCTAAAATGGCGCTGGTGGTTGGGTGGTGGATAAACTTTTGACTTAGGAGAAACTGCCATTTGATACCAAAATCAACATCTAATCTCTCAAAAACATCATGAAATTCATGAAATCTGGTGATAAACCGTTTATCATCGTCCTAAAATCATCTTAGAAGGGGTCCACCCCCCTCCCAAAGGCAGCACAGCGCCTTTTTAAGGCACTGGCTGGCTGATATATCCAAATGTAAATGTTACTGTCATTTTAACAGCTTCAAATCTACGATTTCAAAGCCCGAACATGAGTTCGCTGATTATGTTTCTAATTTATAATCATCATAAGTTTGGTCATTTGGGAATGGACCAAAATTATTTCCCCCCTTTGGAATGGTTTTATATATATATATATATTTATTTATGTATGTCTGTCTGTCTGTCTGTGTGTCCCCGTGTGTATGCAGTATATATACAGAATCGTGTACAGCACAGAATCAATGGGTGCGCCAACCATAAACATGTACCGCGCTACAGCATCCAATGTTTGGGGGGATCAGTGTTCTTGAAGACTAGCAACATAAGCAGCGCGAGAAGCCTAGTGGAAAATGCCAAGTGATGGTTGGTTAATTGGTTAATGCTGGTTCCCAAAGCACCATATAAATGATACTCGAAAATTACCTTACATGAAACAAAGCCTGGGCTAATGAAACTGCTCACATCGTCAGTGAGCATATACTTTTCTATTGACCATAGACGTTTAAGACCGTCTACAGGCTACGCCCACTAGATCCCACGGCACTGAAATGAGTAATCTTGGCACTGTGGCAACCGAGATGGTCCTGGGTGCTGAATAGCCTTACAATGCTAACTTTGGCATTTGTCACTAAATATGGTTTACCCTTAGGCTGAAATCATGAGAAACAAAGTACAAGAATTACTGGTTGGTGGTTTAATCCCTCTGAAACATATGAAAGTCAGTTGGGATGATTCTTCCCAATATATGGAAAAAATAAAATTCATGTTCCAAACCACCAACCAGATTATGATCAATGATCTGAACTGGTTTTTCTACCCACTCCGCAGCTTCCAAAGATAACCAGCAAGCCTCACTACTGCGCCAAGTAGTTCTATTGGATTGATCCAATTGGGTTTTAATCCCTACGTTCCTATGTGTATCCTTTTCCATTGAAGACCTTTTTTCGCACCCCACGTTCTACACCGCCAGTTCCTCAACAAAACTACTATATCAACTCATAAATCTCCATCGTTCATCATTCTTATTGCTTAAATCCGCAATTTTCTTGGTTCAATCACCATTTTTCTTGGTTGAAATCCCTTCACAAACGACCAGGGGCACCACCAGCGGCCATCCGCCACGGCACAACTCCACGGTGGCTTCAATCTGCACGTCGTGTCCCACGAGCTCCGTACTGGTGCTGTGTAACTCCCCGAAGCAGCCCGGGGTGGTCCTCGGCGGGTTGCAACAAGAACGTGGTGCTCATATTATATATATAACGATGGGATCACATTATATTTATATCTTGATATGTAAATATATATATATATATGTGTGTGTGTGCGTGTGTGTGGTACATGTATATAGAGCAAAAACATATGTATATATATATATATCATTATATATATAATTATGTACATACATATATATATATATATCATTATGTATATATATATATATATGTTAGAGAGACCTTTCTGTACTATTTGACGGCTGAAGATTCCTTCTGAATTTCCTTTAAGTTAGAGCTCTAAATTTTAATAAATAAAATAAATATTTATTTTATTTATTTTATTTATTTTCTCAGGAGCTCTAAATTTTAATAAATAAAATAAATATTTATTTTATTTATTTTATTTATTTTCTCAGGAGCTCTAAATGTTAATAAATAAAATAAATAAAATAAATATTTATTTTATTTATTTTATGTATTTTATTTATTTTATTTTGAAGGTCTGTGTGGAGAAGATATGGCTGAGAAAATAAATAAAATAAATAAAATATATAAAATAAATAAAATAAATATTTATTTTATTTATTTTATTTATTTTCTCCCGAGCTCCAAATTGTAATAAATACAAAAAATAAAATAACAAATTATTTTATTTATTTTATTTATTTTCTCAGGAGCTCCAAATTTTAATAAATAAAATAAATAAAATAATTATTTATTTTATTTATTTTATTTAATTTCTCAGGAGCTCCAAATTTTAATAAATAAAATAAATAAAATAAATATTTATTTTATTTATTTTATTTATTTTCTCAGAAGCTTCAAAATTTAATAAATAAAATAAATAAAATAAATATTTATTTTCTTAGCCAAATCTTCTCCACGCAGACCTCCAAAACAAAATAAATAAAATAAATAAAATAAATTAAATATATATTTATGTTGTTTATTTTATTTATTTTCTCAGGAGCTCCAAATTTTAATAAATAAAATGAATAAAATAAATATTTTTTTTATTTATTTTATTTATTTTCTCAGGAGCTCCAAATTTTAATAAATAAAATAAATAAAAAAAATTATTTATTTTATTTGTTTTATTTATTTTATTTATTTTATTTTGAAGGTCTGTGTGGAGAAGATTTGGCTGAGAAAATAAATATTTATTTTATTTATTTTATTTATTAAAATTTGAAGCTTCTGAGAAAATAAATAAAATAAATAAATAAAAATTATTTTATTTATTTTATTAAAATTTGGAGCTCCGGAGAAAATAAATAAAATAAATAAAATAAACAAAAAAAAAAAAAAAAAAATAAAAAAATATATTTATTTTATTTATTTTCTTTATTTTCTCCGGAGCTCCAAACGTTAATAAATAAAATAAGAAAAGAAAATATTTATTTTATTTATTTTCTCAGGAGCTTCAAATTTTAATAAATAAAATAATTATATATTTTATTTATTTTATTTATTTTATTTTGGAGGTCTGTGTGGAGAAGATTTGGCTGAGAAAATAAATGTATATTTTATTTATTTGATTATTAAATTTCAAAGCTTCTGAGAAAATAAATAAATAAATAAAATAAATATTTATTTTATTTCTCAGGAGCTCACAAATTTAATAGATAAAATAAATATTTATTTTATTTATTTTATTTATTTTCTCAGGAGCTCTAAATTTTAATAAATAAAATAAATAGAATAACAATTTATTCTATTTATTTTATGTATTTTCTCAGGAACTCCAAATTTTAATAAATAAAATAAATAAAATAAATATTCATTTTATTTTTTTTAATTTTATTTAGTTAATTTATTTTATTTATTTTATTGTGGAGGTTTGTGTGGAGAAGATTTGGCTGAGAAAGTAAATATTTATTTATTTTATTTTCTCAGGAGCTCCAAATTTTAATAAATAAAATAAATAAAATAAATATCTATTTTATTTATTTTTTATTTTTTTATTATGTTTATTTTATTTTGGAGGTCCGCGTGGAGAAGATTTGGCTGAGAAAAATACTGGGCAACATGCATCTTGTGACCATATGGAACGTATGTTGAGGCAGAACCGTGACAGTCATGGAAAACGTGGTGAAACACAAATCAAGTAGATATAGTGGGAGAAAAGGTTTCAACAAGTGTCCTGAAATACTGTTTTCAGAGCCCAAAAAAGGGCTAATTAGGACACTTGTTGAAAACATATGTCAATTCCTCTCACAAAAGCATGCAAATAAACTCAAAAGTAAAAAATGCAAAAACCAAGAAACCGCAAAAGCCAACGAGCCAAAATAACGTCAAGTATATACCTTCAATATGTATTACATTGAATTTATTTCATATTTTTTTTCTTCAGAAATCGTTTGCGAAGATGACTTTACTTCAGAACATCTACTTTTACCTGAGAAGTCACTGGGAGAAATTTTGTTTTTCTTTCATGGTATTTACATTTTGCAGCAAAGGACTCAAAGGACATAAACTTATACAGGTTCCACATGCTAATTTCTTCACATTCCTCACAACATTTGGACATTCCTTCTGTCTCCACTATCAGATTCACGGAAATTCGGAAAAGCTATCACACATCTTTTGGCGCATTCTTGATGCACTTTTGATGCACGTTTCCTTTTTTTTTACATTTTACTAATTCTGCAAAAATCCACAAAAAAAATTATGCAAAATCTTCTGGATCAGTAAAATTGCTAAATTAGTGAAATTACTAGCTTTGGAGACTTAGGGTAGACATGTTTCCATCAGAGAATTTACTTGAGATGGGTTGTGCTGAGAATATTGACTTTACTTTTGGCAATCTATAAAAAGTCCTTACTTGACTGGTCACTTGCAAAGATTCTGGCTTTACTTGGCCATATCCATTAAACATACAAGTATGTGACAAAACCAATCCTTTGTTATGGAAAAAATGGATTGTCACATTGTGAACTAAAACGACATTCACTAAATCTAAAAAATGCTGCTGCATTTGTGTTACAAAATCACAATTTCAATCAAACATGCTAAGAAAAAAATGCACGGTCGATGCACTTTTGATGCACTTTTGGTTTTTCACAAAATTTACTAACATCAAGAAAACTGGAGAAACAATTACGTAAATTCTTCCCTTTTAGTAAATTTACTAAATTAGTTAATTTACTAGTTTTGGAGACTCAGGGTTGGGAGTGAGATTTTTCTCAGTTTGCCAGCCCCTAAATGTGTTGCTTGTTGGAGGAGCTTTCCAAATACAAGCAAATTAGAAAATGCAATGTCGCAAGTTTCGAAAAGGAAAAAAATCAGCTAAGAAAATGCGACGTCGCAAGTTGCAAAAAAAATGCAACTCAGAAAATGCAACTTTGGAAGTTGCATTTTTTCGCATTCTCCGTTGCATTTGTTTTGGTGCCGTTGCATTTTTGTTTGCATTTTTTACGTTTTTTTTTCGTAAAAAAAATACAAAAGTTGATCAAAGTTGCAAAAAAATGCAGCGGAGAAAATGCAACGTCGCAAGTTGCAAAAAAAATGCAACGGAGAAAATGCAACGTTTCCGTTCCGGATGAACTGTTTATGTATGTATCGTATTTTTGTTTCTCTCCACCCATTTGCCTTTCACTACACCCCACCGCCCAACCCTTCATCGCGACCCTGCCCATCACCCCAACTTCATTTAACCCTCTCCGCTTTCCATGCATGCTCACTCCTCTTCACCCCTTTGTCCCCTAGCACCTTATCTTCAGAACAGGAATGAAGGTGTTGAGTGGAGGCAGAGATGAACATGTAGAAGGGTGGAGAGGGGGATGGAAGAGAACAAGTTTGCGGAGAAGTGAAAAGGCAAGGGAAGGAGCACAAGCAGTGGATCAAGCAAAAAACGAAATAAATATGCATCGTTTATCGTTTGTATCAATTTTTGGCGACCTTCTCAGCCCTTCACTCCACCCTTCATTTCACCCTTCACTCCACCCTCGCTCCGCCCTCGCTCCCCCCTCACAGAAAAAGCAACGAAAAGCATGCACTTTTACATTGCCTGAGAGGCAAAATGCCTTAGTCCACCCTATGCTTTGTAATGGCACTGCTGCTTTTGAATCATGTCTTAAGAGACTTGTTCCAATGCACATTGAAAAGTATGTCCAAAAAAGAAAGTAGACATACATTTTAATTTTGATTTTGATCTTTGCAAGCAAATATAAGATGGAGCTGGAAAAGGCAATCACAATTGAACTTTAAAGTAGTTTTGAAGAAAGAAACGGCTAGATAAGAAAGCAGTCAGGATGAATTGCTTGCATCTATTTGATGTACATGTTCCTTTTCTCCATCCATCTGCCTTTCGCTACGCCCACCGCCCAACTCTTCATCGTGACCCCGCCCATCACCCCAACTTCATTTAATTCTCTCCGCTTTCCATCCCTGCTCACTCCTCTCCACACTTTCTGCCCCTAAGATTCTTTTCGGAAAGAGGAATGAGGGTATTGAGCGGAGATGGACATGTAGAAGGGTGGAGAGGGGGAGAGAAGAGAAAAAGCCGCTGGAAAGTGAAAAGGGAAGGAGAGAATCCCAAGGAGTGGATCGCGCAAAGGATGTGAATAAATACAGTAGATGTATCCTTGTACTTGGTATCAATTTTTGATCACCTTCTCCACACCCCACCCTTCATTCCACCATCGCTCCAACCTCGCTCCACCCTCGCATCACCCTAGCATCATCTTCACCCAACCTCTCCAACCATATCCACCCCTTCCACCTACCCTTCCACCCACAACTTTCCACCTGCTTCACCCCCTTTCTACGTCTTTCTCCTTTGTAGGTGGAGAGGGGGGAGGGCAAGAGGCTGTGGAGAAGTCTAGAGACCTTCACCTGACAATAACTAAAAACCTGTGATCCCTCAAGTCTTAAAATTTGACCCATGTTCATTTGCAGGTGCCAGTATTGTGGTTTCAGAACCCCGTCATTCTATACATAAAGGTCCCCTCCACATATATATATATGGTGAAATTTCTGACAAATATTTCGCCAATAAAACATGGGAATTACCAAATAACAACATGATGTGAATTAGCAAGAATAAAGGGGAATTAAGTTATGATGAGGTATATTAAACGGCCTGATAATCAAATGATCATTTATTGGTGGTCCATTGAATGGTGATGTCACCAATAAAAAAGGGAAAGGAAGGGCAACGCAAACAAACATGGTCTGACCAATAAACATTGTGATTTGATAAGGGGTTCAGGAAACATAAAAGGGTTTGACCATGAAAAATTCAGAAACGTTGCCGTTTCTTTAACTATTTGTACAGCACAAATTGCAGTCTTTTTAGCCGCAAATCCGTCCTAAAGTAAGACATTTGGTTGATTGGCCTGGCCAGCAAGTCCCCGTATCCAGTGGTTTTACCCTTCTCCACCTATGGTTCTCATGCCAAGCCAATGGGGAACCGGATATACAAATGCCATGACCCTCAAAATGTCAAACATCGAGCCCACTTGGTGCTTGAATATGTTGAGTGAGTTTCATATAATCCCAATTTGTAGTCACTGAAGTCACCAGCACCTACTAAATTTAGATGAAGCCCCAAACATGATCATCAACATCCACCGGCAAAGCTATACCCAGTATCACCCCCGGCCACAGTAACCCGCCGGGCAACAGGGTCACGCGGTGGTGTAACATCACATCCTCCTGGATAGGCGCATTTTTTTTGAGTAATTTTATGGGTGCAACATGGTGCAACCATGGTGACAATAACTTGCGATAGAGCCCCTGTAATGGGGTTCATCAACCCCTGGTCTCTTTGAAAGGCAATTGATTTTCATCGTAAGGCACCAACAAATAGATTAATTGGTGGCAAATGATTCCCCAGGATTATCCAGGAAAAAAACATGAGTTCCTCCAATTTGTCCCTTCAACAAATCACTTGATTGCTTGATTGACCCGGGATGACCCGGGGTTTGACATCAGATTATATTTCATGATTACATGATTCACAGTAAATCAGTTGACTACATATGATTACATTAGGTGTGGACATTCTATATAGCCAGGACGTTCTATATAGCCACCATTCCCCACCCACGGAGGCGCAACAACTCCTGGATATGTTCCAAGAGCCTTCCACGCTGAAAAATCACTGCTAGCTGATGAGGCCCCTCGCGGCGCACCTGCTGTTGGAGAGTAGCCCAGATACCAGATACAACCGGGGATACCCCATACTCCAAATGGAATTTTCATGGCACTCTTAGAGAGAGAGAGAGAGGGAGAGAGAGACAGAAAGAGAGCTACATATATATAGAGATACACGTATATTCTAGACAAAGTTAAATGTTTAGCTGGTTGGTGTGGATACCCCCATCAAAATTGCAAAGACACATGCCAAACTACCCAACAAACGTGTAAGAAGTGGTGCAGATTGGAAACAAAGGGAACTGCTCAGGCTACAGTAAGCGAAAACACACCGATGAAAAAAAACGTGTTGGAGAGCAAAACTCATCAAAACAAGTTTGTTCGCGATAAAAAAACAATCATTTTTCTTCTCAATTTACAATGTTCATCCCTGCTTTGTTTGTTGAACCACTTTGTTACACCCTGAAAAACATCACACAGAACCCCAAAAATGACCGTATCCAATAAAATTGTTATTGTCTGGGCCCAAGTTGATAAATAATTCTCCATGTTGCTTAGTTTACTATGTCATTGATTAGTTTAGTTTACTATCATAATAATTATCGACTTGGGCCTAGATATCTATGATAATATTTACTATCATGATATATTGGATAATTCCCAATGGTTAGTTTACTATGTCATCATTCATATCCAATAAAGTCACCCCAACCCCCGTGTAAAAAAGGCAGCTTCCTCAGTGCACCCATCCTCGCCCACGGCACCTCAAGAAATTCAGGACCTGGGCGTGCCCGGATGGTACCCTAAAAATAGCTGGGTCAATGGATGTTTATTCCCCTAAATATGGTAAGGGTCCCTCAACAAACCTGAAACTTTTATGATATGAACTGTGCAAGAGAACCATGATTTTCCGTGTTTTTGTTGCTGTTCCATATTATGTATGAATCTCACATCTCAATTTGCCAAGGTCTACCTGGCACCAAGTTCTGCCCCAAGGGGCATTTCAAAGTCAGCTCGCGGCCCAAGTCCAAGGATGGGCCGGGCGCCACGATCAACTGGCCAAGGCATCGGAAAAGTTGGGACAGAGGGTGAAATCAGAAAACTTGGGAGAACAAATCAATAATGTACTGTATAAGGGGAAATATATTGGATAGAATAAGGATGAATAAGGCTTCAATACAAATAATGATTTTTTTTGCAAGCAACAAACGGATCAACAAACATGTTGCACCTATTTTCACCCATTAAAAACGGCCACAGACATGAAGCATACCCTCTTTCAGCTAAAACCATGTATAAAACATACTCTCTTGACCATTAAAAAAAACATGCGCCTGGTTCCCCGTGTCGAATGATTCTAATGTACACCCCCATGGTGGGCGCATCCACATTTTCATGATAAGATCCCAAGAGTAATTAATTCTTCAACATGCCACATGCCAGGGTTTATTCCATGTTTCTTGGCCCTTTCACCATTTCTACAATTTAGATTTGCAAGTATAATATAACATAAAGAAATGTATCCCACCTTGAATTGAACCGCAAAATATGGAACCAGTATTGGCAACTTCTCTCTGGCATAGCCAATTTTAGATCGCCAACTTGGCTGCTTAGTCTCCTAAACAACACATTCGGTCGCGTTTACCAGATATTCGCCCATTGCTTCTTTTAAAGTCCCTAATTGCATCCTAACTGTTGTTGGAATTGCATCACATTGGTGGTTAAATCATCTTAAATCATCATTTTTGATGATGAAATCACTGTTCTTGATGATAAGTTAGAGTATATCACTCCATTTGATGGATCCCTGTTTCTTCGATTGTTAAGTCCCTATTGCCACATTTGCGGTACCACTTTCCCGCCAGGTCCCCACCTGCAGCTCGAAGTCCTCCAAGGGCGGCCAAAGGCCCTTGAAGGCCTGCGACGGCTGCAGCCGCGTGCGGCCGTCCAAGAGCACCAGGCGGCACGGCTTGTGGCCCGTCCTCGGAGAAGGCTGGTGGCGAAGTGATGGCTGGAAAACGGACAAAGCACTTGGATGATCCTGGGTGAGAGAAGATTGGAAATGAACAGACATTGGGGTCATGATTCTGGATAACTTTAAATAAATCACCAACCTGGATCAAGGTCATGTTGGGATGATTCCCTTCTACTTGCCATAGGCTACGGTGACGCTAGGAGTGGTTCATACTACTGATGAAGGATGTAGCTGCTGTATGTAATTGATTTTGCGGCCAAACCTCCCATAGCAACCACACAGACATAGTAGATTAATTATGCAAAGAAGTCACGTTGCAGTGACCTTACTATGCCCCAACAATTCAAAACTCAGCAACCATGCAACTACTCAAAGGAATGACCCACATATAAAACGCACAAAAACAATCTCAAAACATGGCGTTCTCCGGCGCATGTGGCTCGTAGCCCTGCCGGCCCCACCCTAGAGGCCAAGTTGCATCTGGCAAAGCATGTTGATGAGATCTGAAACCTGGGAAAACTGATCCCAAGACTGATACCAAGGCAATCATCACAAACCTCCTATAGCTGGAAGGATCCTCCCAATCTCATCCCAAACCACCCGCTATACTTGTTATATAGTGTTATATCATTTGCGTAGCACCATCTTTGGATGATGTTGCCATATTTTTTCTTGGTTCTTGTTGCATGTTGCATCCAATGTTCCATTTTGAACCCCACACATGTCTACGAATACATGCACCTACCATTTACACATGTCTATCACTCCCGTGTAGGCTTCTCATTGGCTTCTCCCACTATCCCCCCTAATCACATTCCCGCCAAAGTGCTGCCCCCTACTTAGCAGCGTTGTTTCATCAGTAACCAATCTTAAGCTTCATGATAGATATACCTATGAAAGTGTTATCAACAAACGTAAGCCACTAAACCATCCAACCTGGGTTTTACGGTTACATCATTTTTTCCCCACCTGCCAGGTGAGGGTTGTTAGATTTTATGTCAGTTGCCTGGTCCTCCTCCTCCTCCTCTCCTCTCCTCCTCCTCTCGTTGTCCTCCTCCTCTCGTTGTCCTCCTCGTCCTCCTGCTCAACTGCGACTCGCGATCCACAGTGTTCTCTGTCGGACCTCAACCACGACCATCCACGCCCAGTGTTCCCTGCCGGACCTCAACCACGACCATCCCCGCCCAGTGTTCCCTGCCGGACCTCAACCACGACCATCCACGCCCAGTGTTCCCTGCCGGACCTCAACCACGACCATCCACGCCCAGTGTTCCCTGCCGGACCTCAACCACGACCATCCGCGCCCAATGTTCCCTGCCGGACCTCAACCACGACCATCCTCGCCCAGTGTTCCCTGCCGGACCTCAACCACGACCATCCACGCCCAGTGTTCCCTGCCGGACCTCAACCACGACCATCCACGCCCAGTGTTCCCTGCCGGACCTCAACCGCGACTTCCAGATCGCAGTGGGCACTGCCGGACCTCAACGGCAAGAATGTCAGAAAAGACGTCAGATAGAATGTCAGAAGATATGTCAGAAAGAATGTCAGAAGATATGCCAGACAGAATGTCAGAAGATATGCCAGAAAGAATGTCAGAAGATTTGCCAGATAGAATGCCAGAAGATATGCCAGATAAAATGCCATGAGATATGCCAGATAGAATATCAGAAGATATGCCAGATAGAATGCCAGAAGATATACCAGATAGAATGCCAGAAGATATGCCAGATAGAATGCCAGAAGATATGCCAGATAGAATGCCAGAAGATTTGCCAGATAGAATGCCAGAAGATAGAATGCCAGAAAATATGCCAGAAGATATGCCAGATAGATATGCCAGAAGAAATGCCAGAAGATATGCCAGATAGAATGCCAGAAGATATGTCAGATAGAATGCCAGAAAGATATGCCAGATAGAATGCCAGATAGAATGCCAGAAGATATGTCAGATAGAATGCCAGAAGATTTGCCAGATAGAATGCCAGAAGATTTGCCAGATAGAATGCCAGAAGATAGAATGCCAGAAGATATGCTAGATAGAATGCCAAATAGAATGTCAGAAGATATGTCAGATAGAATGCCAGAAGATTTGCCAGTAAGAAAATGTATAAATGTCATGGTCACACGAAGTAAAGTAATTTATCTTAAAATATGTTGTATCTATTATGTCTAGTTATTATATAGGTCCTTTTATAATATTTCACATCTCTTAGTTAGGTCCATAAACCCAACTTGAGAGGGGGAACACGAAAGGTAGGTAAGCAAGAAAGGAACCGAAGAAAAAATGAAGGGGAGAGGGGAGGGAAAAATACATAAAGTGGAGTCTGGGAAAAGCGACGCGGCCATTTTCTTTCCAAAAATATGAAGGGGAGTCTGGTAAAAGCGACTGAAAGGCTTCGGCGATGTGGTTGGGGTTGGTGGCGGTTGTGGTGTTGGGGGTGTTGGTGGTGCTGGTGGTGTTGGTGTTGTTGGTGTTGTTGGTATTGGTGTTGTTGGTGTTGTTGGTGGTGGTAGTGTTTCTGGTGTTGTTAGTGTTGTTAGTGTTGTTGGTGTGGTTGGGTTTGTTGGTGGTGTTGGTGTTGTTAGTGTTGTTGGTGTTGGTATTGTTCGTGTTCGTGTTGTTGTTGTTGTTGTTGTTGTTCTTGTTGTTGTTGTTGTTGTTGTTGTTGTTGATGTTGTTGATGTTGTTGTTGTTGTTGTGTGTTGTTGTGTGTTGTTGTGTGTTGTTGTGTGTTGTTGTGTGTTGTTGTGTGTTGTTGTGTGTTGTTGTGCGTTGTTGTGTGTTGTTGTGTGTTGTTGTGTGTTGTTGTGTGTTGTTGTGTGTTGTTGTGTGTTGTTGTGTGTTGTTGTGTGTTGTTGTGTGTTGTTGTGTGGTGGTGTGTGTTGTTGTGTGTTGTTGTGTGTTGTTGTGTGTTGTTGTGTGTTGTTGTGTGTTGTTGTGTGTTGTTGTGTGGTGTTGTGTGTTGTTGTGTGTTGTTGTGTGTTGTTGTGTGTTGTTGTGTGTTGTTGTGTGTTGTTGTGTGTTGTTGTGTGTTGTGGTGTGTTGTGGTGTGTTGTGGTGTGTTGTTGTGTTGTTGTGTGTTGTTGTGTGTTGTTGTGTGTGTTGTGGTGTGTTGTTGTGTTGTTTGTGTGTTGTTGTGTGTGTTGTTGTGTGTTGTTGTGTTGTTGTGTGTTGTTGTTGCGTTGTTGTGTTGTTGTGTGTTGCGTGTGTTGTTGTGTGTTGTCGTGTGTTGTGGTGTGTTGTTGTGTGTTGTTGTGTGTGTGTGTGTTGTTGTGTGTGGTTGTGTGTGTTGTTGTGCATTGTTGTGTGTTGTTGTGTGTTGTTGTGTGTGTTGTGTGTTGTGGATGTGTTGTTGGTGGGTTGTTGTGTATGTGTGTGTTGTTGTGTGTGGTTTTTGCGTGTGTGTTGTGGTGGTTGTTGTGTGTTGTGTGGTGTGTCTGTGTGTGTGGTGTGTGTGTTGCTGTTTTGTGTGTTGGTGTTGTACTGCGTGTGCGGTTGTGCGTGTGCCGTGGGCTGCATTGGGCATTGTGCGCTGTGCGTAGTGCGTTGTGCGCGTTGCTTGTTGCGTTGTGCGTGTGCGTTGGGAGCTGTGTGCGTGTGCGTTGTGAGGTGTGCTTGGGTCGTTGTTGTTGTTGTTGTCGTCGTTGTTGTTGTTGTTGCTGTTGCTGTTGGTGTTGTTGGTGTTGGTGTTGGTGTTACCCCTGCAGCGTTTTTGCTCGGTTCCGTAGTGGCCGAAAATCGTCAAATCGGTGGTGTTTTCGCGTGTTTTTGCAACTCTCGGAGCAAAAAACACCGTAAATACCAATGTTTTTGGGGGGTCGGAAGCCCAAAACCACGGTATTTACGATGTTTTTTGCCTCTGGTAGTAAAAAGCACGGTATTTACAGTGTCTTTTGGCCAGCACCTGGCAAAAACACTGGTATTTACGGAGGTTTCACCATGTAGCAAAATGTGGTTTCTTGATCCGAAAAGAACAAAAATACTGTAAATTACAATGTTTTGAGTCTGCTCTTAGGGTGCGTGGGAGGTGTGGAGGGGTGGGGTGGGGGGTACTAAAATGACTAGCAATCTCCTGAAGAATCAGGTAACGGGGCTGGCCGCCCTCCCCTTTACTTCGTAAAGTAAAACTCAAGGTAGCCCCTCTGGAGCTACCTTTCGTGACAAACATCCCATCAGGACCCTTGCATCATCCCAGTCCAGGCGCCCTGTTGTAGGCTTTCAGCTCCTGATGCGTCCGCTCCAGGATGCAATCCCCGGCCATGCTGAAAATACGCAGCTTGCGCTCCGTGGCACAGCCCAGGACTGTGACCTCCACATCGCCTGGTTCGATGGTTGGATGGGCCGTTGGCTGGGATGGGAGATCTGAAGGAACTGGCTAACATCATTGGGAAATATTGGGAACATGAAAGTTTCACCAGCAAAAAAAATGCTGGCTTGATGTAACTGGTTAGTTTTGTGGGATATCATGGGTCACGAGGATTCAAACGGTCGATGCGCCCTTATTAGTGGTTGGTGGTTAGGGTAGGCCCTTAATAGACACCCGTTTTTTAGGGATCACCAACTGAAGGGGGGTGGATTGAATTCCACATCAAATTCTCTTGCCATCTCCATCATCTCAAACCTTGGTTTGCTGGATCCATCTGGATGAGAATTCCCACCCCTAATGTTATTGTCATTTTGGCTCATTTTGGATTACTTCTCTTAACAGACCATCATCTAAGTGTGTCTAAAAATGGGTCAAAAAACAAAACCCTAATTTCATGGACATGCTTGGTGGAGAAATTTATCTAATTAGTGCATTTTCTGAAAGCGAGTGTATTCCTCAATGAAAACTTGGCCAATTTTGGGATCATTTCCTCTATTGCATAGCAATCCGGAGTCAACGAGCACACGAGCCCGCACGCCAAGCAGCTGCGGGAGGAAGCTGACTTTGCCACATATAATCTGCAGGGCGCAGCAAAATGCAGCAAATGCTTCAGCTTTGCGGTGCTACTGCTGCAGGAAACCAAAAAAAAAGTTGGCAAGTTTTGCCATTCAAATGGGAAATGTTGAAGTGTGGAAATCCTGGAAACCACTGACCGGGAGAAAAAAAGGCTTGGAAATTCACAATTCTTGCTAGCATCTGCAGTTGGAAATTGGATCGAATTGGATCAATGCGTGGCTGATTTCCCCAAGGAGTCAGTTTGTGAATTCATTCCGGTTAATTAGTTGCTTTCCCCTTGAGGAGAGGGACAACAAAAACACATTTTGCACTACCATCCTAACATAACCCTGAAGCAGGTATATTCATAAAGCCGTCCATCTCTCATGAGTAGTTAGCTGAAACCGGGAGAAACAAAACAAACAAAATCAACCTCAGCCAAAAGAAAGGATAATGCTGAAGAAACCAATGGGCACACCATGCACGCCCTGCATCCCAGCTAAACATACTAAAACCTAGTTGGATCTAGTTGGATTAATGGGGTATGCTGCTGTACTCCAGTTAGATTAGTCGGCCACTCTCGGCACCCAACCCTTTCACCCAGACACTGATCCGTTTCACTGTCTGTCATGGCGGCATTCGCTGTGGCCCGATCTGGGACCCCCGGTCCCGTGGCACACGGGCGGTGCAGTCGTCTCCGGTTGGAAAGAAGAATGACTTGGTTTTAAAGCTGGGTATGGACAAATCATGTGTTAACTACAGCAACGTAAGGCTCGCCATTGACATCTCACAGTTTTTAATGTAATGTGAAGAATACCTTGCCCACATGAGGCCAACATTGCTCACATGCACGCTCGTTACAGCTTCATGTTTTTTTCAACTCTTTCTTGGCCCTGATGGAACCGAAGGTGAAACCAGCAAACACTTGAGCCGCCAGGCAAGTGAATGCGCCGCTTCACTGGAGGATGGCCACAGGCCATTTCATGACCTTGACCTGGCAAGATTGCTATATAAATCCAGCTAGACAAATCATTGATACCTCTCTCCAGAAGATGTGTGAGGATCTATGCCGCACAAAGCCCCTCGTCAAGGCCATCTTTTAGGTCCAAACTCCAGATATCTGTGTTGTACCACTACAGTGGCAGCTACAAATGAAGGAAAATTAACCCACCGAAGTAATGAATGGTTCACCAGTAAAATCCCGTGACTGCGCACCGAACACCATGATGCAAGCCAGTTCAAAGGTGGGGTGTCATTGAGTTCCTGGCTTCTTTGTGTTGCCTGCAGCATCCATCAGCTGGTAGCCGCAGCCACTTCCCCGGAGTGCTGGGTCGAGTTAGAGTGACTCGGAAAAAGACCTTCAAGAAACATAGGGCCCAAATGGTCCAAATGGTACCTTTCCAACAAACAAAGCATAGAAAATATGAATGCCCTCTGGTAAACGACCATAAACTTGAAGTCCAATTATGCAGCCATTTGTTCCGGGAAATCATGCGATGGACATGGGGGGGTTGTTGACTTTCCGCTGTGGGGCAAAACATGTAAAAAAAAAACCAAAAAACCTATCCAAACGATTCCGTGCATGATGCGGGTACAACATGGTACTAAGGCTGCTAAGGTGCCGACCAAATGCTGTTGGTTTGTCCTCAACTTGGTATGGCCATACACGGGGCCAACTGCAGCCAACACCACAAATGTGTACTGGCCATGTTCAAGTGTGCACTAACCATCACTAACCTTAAGGTTTACCAACATCAGCACCAATACACGCACCATTTGAGACGATGCTTTTGGAACACGCCTAAATCAAATTCATTAAACATCAATCAGTGATAACACAACCCAAGCTTGACCAGTCGCAGGGGTTCACCTCTGAAATCTGGCCCACCGAATGGATTCCCAAGTGGTCTTGATGTTGGCAAACTCTGCCACCATCCAGGCCCGGTAAACCATATATTAATTATTAATGTAGTAACTGTAGTATATTATATCAAGTGAAATAAGAACAAAACGATGCTGAACTCTCAAGGTGCCAATGTTAGATTTCACCCAGTCCTAGAGGGATTGATGGCGAGGTTACCTTTAAAAAATATCCCAAGTTCTTCCATCCTGTAGCTTCGCCAGGAGCCCAGCGCCCTGCCTCCCTGGACCTCTTGCGTCTGGAACGTGTCTCTACTATCGACCTTGCAGCGCCCAAGTGATGGAAAGGTAGCCCCCCCCGCCAAAAAAAAGAGCAGAACTACAACATCAACCAACTGTGGTAGAGGCGATAAGTGCAAGATAGAAACAATGCATCCAACAGTTTCAAGGGTAAGTAGAGGCCAAAAAGTGCACGATACAAATTGGCGAACCCCTTTTCTTAAACATCTCGGAACTTACACTTACACAGGCATGATACGTGTATATAGTATTATATAGTTACACTAAAAAAAAAGTGAAACCCCATGCTGGACCTTTACCATCCCGAATTGTGCAACCATGTAGCGGCTGTAACCCGACCCAAAACAACAATAGACAGTGGGATTTCACTAGCACTTGACACTGCAAGCGCAAAGCCCACCCCAAACGTCAAGTCCCCCCGCAAGCGCTTCCACAAATCTTCACTGGTTACCTCCTGGCAATGGCATGGGCAGAGCCAGTTTTTTTTTTAAACACGTGATGAATTCGTGGCGAAGCTCAAGTGCCAATCGTGAACCAACCGAAACTAAGGCTCACTAAAAAAAACAGAGTTTGTGCAGCATCCCAGCCGTGAATGTTTAAACCTTTCACTTCCAAACAGTCTCCAAAAGTTGCTGGGAGGATCACAACAAGTAGCGCCAAAAGGCCTAAATGTCTGATGTCTTCAGAAAATGACAAGTGTCAAAACGACGTCGACACATTTTTCACTGTGCCTTCCTAATCAATCCAATTCTCAAAGCTAAACTATTCGAACTATACGTAGGCAGTAGGGCTGGTGCTCAGCATGCACGCCGAGCGGCATGCGCGGAAACAGCTGAGAACCCGCTAATCAAAAACATTGTCAGATAGATCCGGCATCAAGAAAATGACAATAGAAGACAATGGGCAATTCAAGAAAAATCTGCTATCAAACATGGTTGTCCCAACTCCAAAGCAATCGGCAAAGAGTTGCTTTGTCCGATAGTGGTGTAAGTTGAAGGATTTCAGGAGCATGTGCCATCTCCATCCCTGTGCCTGGGCGCAAAGCAAACCTTAATTAAATACAGTAAGCCTGGGTTCATCCAAAAACTCTAAGCAGCCATCTTCTATGGCAGCGAATAGACAAATCCGAACCGGCACGGCCACACCAACGGTCAGTTCATCTAAACTTTCAGCGCGCACCATCCAGCTTTCTGCTTTGACATAGACTTTTACGAGTTTCCAAGTAAAGCTGTGCGCATCAGCATCATAGGTTCTTTCCACTTCAACTTTGAAGTAGTTTTCGTCTTCCAAACAGAATGGCTTTGCCAAGGATGCGGCGGTGTCGGCATTCATCACCACCGTGTGAAATGCATCAATGGCTTTCTTCCAAAGTTTCCGGAATGGTTGATTGTCCAGCTGCGCTTGTTCCCTCATCTTTGACAGAGTGGTGACATGTGTCTGTGCGTTCCATTCAATTGGGCTGAACATGTGACAATCGACTGGTTTGCTGTTGGAGGGCCCTGATGTCTCTGTGACAAGACAAATGCCTAGTCCGTGGGTTGGACGCCCCAACTTGAAACTGAAAATGAATTTGTTTTTGTCTCCTGGCAACGTTTCAGACAAGCACATAGGCATGGAGCCTTCGGAGAAAGGCTGAAAGTGTGTCGGAAGAGGAGGCTGTAGATCAGGACCCTGCAAGGGAAGCAGTGCATCTTTCTCATCATCCTGGCCCTGCTGAAAAAGTTTCACATGCGATGCGCATACTGTGCCCACAGGCAAGAGGGTTGGAGTTGAAGGCGATGGCATCCAAAACTCCCGAACGATGGGGTCGTCTTCATACAGGAAAGCAAGTTTTCCATCACGGTAAATGGTCATGCTGGTAATAGTTCGAAGATTCGTGGACAGCGGTGGCAATCCTTCTTCGCTATCAAAAAGGATGCCTGAGATGCCTGTGCCCAGGACGTGGCGGACCTCCCAGGTGTCCATGGTCACATGGAAAATTTTGTGCTGCCCATGATCGTACACGAAAAGGCCACTATGGTAGGCTGCAATGTGCCTTGGTTCCATGCCTTCAAACACTACCTGGCACTCGTTCTTTTTCCTGTCGAAGCAGAGGACTCGTTGGTTCCCAGCATCTGCAATGAACAAACGCCTGCTGAACACAGCTGTGTCGGTTGGATTTCTGAGCAACTGCTCTGAGGGTCTCTTGCTATCACTGCATCCCGGTACTTCGACTTGTCCAATCAAAGGGCGGATGCATTTTGTCTCCATATCCAGTGAATATACTTGGTGCCGGTGCCCAGGGCAAAAATAGGCATGGGAACCTGTCAAACTGAAACCTGTAAATCCTGTATGCTGTCTCCAATCTTCCATAATCACGTGATGGGTCTCTGAAACCGAGCCAACGGAAACAAAGTGGGATCTCCAGAAACCACCGCTAACCACCATACACCCATCACCTTCCATAGCATCACCAATTGCCATCCCGGAACTCATGTCCACACACCTAAAAGATACCTGATCACCAACTCCCTCATATCGAACAAGCCAGCCATCATTATTATACTTGTGCACATACAAATCGCCTGCATGGGAAGCCACATGTCGTGCATCCTTAACGTTTAGCACGCGTCTCACCACACCAACACCAAGCAAATCCGTTGCCATTGACGGGGCGGACGGGGCCCATTGCTCCTTCAATCGCCTGATGTCTTGGATGATAGGATGATCTGACGTCAGCAGCGTCTGCCACTTGGCATCCGCCGCAGCGACCTGCAGGACTTTGCTGAAGGCACTTTGCTGAAGCTGATCAACATCAACATCACCCATTGGTTGCAGAACCGGCCGGAACTCCGTTGGTATCTCACAGTTCCTCATCCGTTCCGACAATGACTGCAAAATGCTCACACCCTTCCAACAGAAAATGATGGGAACCCCTGCAACAAAGCGGTACTGACTTGCACTGCAACCAGCAACTAGCTGATAAATCACCAGCTTGACAAACAACTCGTACATGTGGGGTTGAATTTCTGCCTGCAAAGCTGACATTTTTCCTGACAACTTATTGTTGGCAGTCTGAAACATCTTCTCCAACCCTGCCACAACTTCTTGACCGAGCTCTTGAAATGCGGCGTGGTCCTGCTGCTGGGGCTGCACCCAGCAGCAAAAGTCTTTCCATGCCTTGAGCCTCATTAGGACAGGAGACATGAAGAAAAAATAAAAATAAAATATAGAGCAGAAAAGGTAAACACCTACACTCAAGTCCTGGATCAATTGCTTACTCATCCCGTGTTACCAGCTGCAAGATTTGGGGGCATTGGGGAAATTAACAGGTGGCACATGCTCCACTGCTCCACTACCCCAAGCAAATACTTCCAAACTTACTATTGACGAGTAGCAATAGCTTGAAACCGGCTACTCTTTGGACCAGATTGATGGTACCATCCGCGTTGGCCAGCTTTGACATGAGCTCATCGGCTCTCTCCCATACTCCCATCCCATCCCATAAAGAGAAAGATCTGCAGCTACCACCGGGAGTTGGAAGCTTTGGCTGCAAGTGGAGACTTGCCGGCGCCACCATCCTGATGGGTGGTGGAACTCCGCCGCATCTGACCTGCTTGCACAGCAAGCGCGCCAGGTGGACGCGCGGGTTCAACATGACCAATCCTCTTAGGGTCACTTATGGACCAAGGTGGTCAGTGGAAGATATGCCCAAGCCAAAATGGCTGTGGCAAGGCTACAGCTGAGCAGCCTGATCTCCTAACCTCCAACTGTTCCAATCCTTAATCATTGTTTTTGCACGCGAGCTTTTCTAAGGTCACATCAATAAAATGGAGGCACCGACAATCGACAATTGCTCAAAACAACAACAGAACATTAGCCAATTGCATGCTAACCATCCCTTGCCTCTGAACCCTCCAGCATAGCCAGCAGGTGTTTGGTGACCTCATGGTCGCAGGCTTCCCATGGGAACCTATGCCCAGGCAACAGGGTTGGTCTCCACACTCCTTCTCTTGGATACTGCAACTTGGACTTGTGAATTGGGACCTTAAAATGTACAAATAGGTGCAGCATGGTACAGTATGTAACATGGGGATTGTGTGTTTTTTTATGTTCCTCTCTCTCTCTCTCTCTCATCTTGCATATCATATCACATAATTTTGTGTTACATGCTTGCTTTAGGGTACATGGTCACCGCCAGCAACATTCTCCAACCCACACATTAGGAGCTGGGCCAATACGTCCACTTGACATCTGTGGAGGATCTCCTGCCATTCAACTTGGAACGATATGGGGGAGGGGGAAGTCAGGCTGGAAGTGTTGAATCCAATATGGGCATTGCATGGTATGGTAAGGGCATTTTTTTGGTCCGAATTGGGTAGGTCGGGCAGATTGAAAACCGATCATGGGAATAAGATGGAATAACATGGAATAACACAATAATCAGGGGATCCCAACACCTCTTGAATTCTGACCCGGAGCTCGATGCTTGGATGATTGTTTGGGGCTGTGCGAGGCTTCGACCGACAAACATGAATCAACTCTAAAGACCGAATGGACAATGCAAGAGACAGGAAAAAAAGGAGAAAGATAAATGAATCAATGCCACTATCTCTTCCACTTGACACTGACTAGTTGGTAGTTTCAATGTGTTTCAACTCATCTCGCAAGTCTACTTCATTATCCGTCATATTCTGTTGTCATCCATCACCCATCATCCTCCATCATCATCACAGGATGGGATCATAAAACCGCCAAGCAAAGTGTGCGCCGCTCCTCCAAGTAACTTCGACTCACCTTGCCACCAGCCTCAGGGGATGTCAAGGGTACATCCAATCCCAGGTCAGTTGATGATGCATTGGACAAGTCTTATGGTGCCACCAGTCCTTATGGTGCCAAATTCTCATATCATTCCGATGGTGCCACGATGTCTTGCGGAGTTGCGATCAGAGAGCAGTTTGTTCGGCGCATGCCTTTCCCTATGGCCTCCATGTGTATGAAGCTTACAAAAAAAGGAAATAAAAACGATCCTCAGGCAGGTAAACAAATCACACAAACAGAGCCCTACAACATTGGCCAACCTCAGATTGAAGGATATTAGCAAATCGAATTATACCAAATCTATCACAATATCCGGGCCGGATTTGCCTTTAAAATCCACACCAAAAAAATGTACAAAGAAAAACAACATTGAAACCAACCCCCAGTGGTTTGTCACACAAAAACTGCCGAGAGACCAAAGTCATGATGCATTCTGCGACGCGGCGCCAAACCGTTCCAGCCCTGGTGGTGACAATGGATCTGGAAGAGCAGTGCCTATATGCCCCATGGGTCAACATAGGATGTCTACCATTGTTTACCAGCTTGCTTACCCAACGGCCTCATGTAAACAAATACAGTAGATCATAGACACAGTATGGGGATGTATGGGGGATATTCAACTATATGATGCAATTTATTGTTACATATAGAACCCAAACATCGATGCAAACAAGTAGGCCTTGATTGACACAAATAAGCCAGCAACCACAATTCCCGGCAAATGGACACAAAGTCATTGGCAGTAACAAGAATTCCTGGTAGATGGACACGAAGTCATTGACTTGCCCCGTATTTCTTCATGCAAAAATAAAATCAAATCATGAACAGGCAAATCCCTGGAAGGACACATTGGATCTCACTCTCCGACTGCAATTTGTTTAGTCAGATTAAACCACCCAATTCTCCCAGCTTCAGCCGTAAGCCCATCATTTTTGGGCTTCCCCGGCAGGGCCGACTTCACCAAGACCTTCAGGATGCCCTTGGAGAGCACGTCACTCCGCTCCTCCTTATCCAGCCTCGGGTGCGCTACAAAGGGATGGAAACCCCCGGTGTTTCATGGGGAACACCAACGGTTAAAACAATGTCTTTGTAGGTTGTTCGCTTTAATTGTCGCAAATGTGTGATGTCAGCATGTCTATCTATTCTGCCTATACCTATATATACATATATAGATACATATACATATATATATAATTATATATATATATGCATTTAGCTACCTCTTGAAGCTAAATGTCTGACGATTAAGCCATCCAGTCATGCATTTAAAACAGCCTTTCAAAGTCTCTATTCTGTCAATCGCATGACCATTGATGGGTGGGTGTCCAACAACAAGTATGAATCACTATGTGCTAAGGTTGCCTTCCGTCCCAATTTGATCCTGAGATTGCCTCTTCAAATTGCTCACACCTTTCTATCTTAGCTGCCAGTGGTTGGTTGAGAAGAACACCATCAACACCTCACTGTTTCTCATGTGGAACCCCAAACCTGCCAATTCATGTTAGCAGAATCACCTGTCTAACCCATTTCTTGGGGTTTCTACCTTCGACTTCAGGGCTATCAACTGAGTTCCAGCCCATCGTCCCCCTGCCCAAGGCGCTTCTTCAACACCTCCATGGGCATGGCCCCACCCTCCAGCAGCTCTTTCACTGTGCCGAGGGTCCTGAGATACGGTGCTGTTCTGCCAGGCTTTAACAAGATCCTCAACCAAAACTGGATGGTGGTTTCAACACCTCTGAAAAAATTCAGTAAAATGGGAGTATTGTTCCCAATATCTGGGGAAAAAATGTTCCAAAGCACCAATCAGAAAATAGTAAGACTTGATTGATTTGGCTGGGTATAACCCCAAGGCCCAAGGGTGGCACTCTCACTTAGATTCCATGAAATTTGCAGGTCAGTGCCCGCGAAGGTTTGGTTGAACACGTTGATTCCCCTAAAAGTGGCAGAGCCGCTACTAATTTGAATGCAACCCTGTTGGGCTGAGATATGCGTTCTTTTTAACAAGCACGGGTCTGTACCCGGACATGGCTATGGGATGCTTTGGGTCATGGGTCATAACTGGACCAAAGAGTCCCAAAAGAAAAGTGAATATTAATATTCGATCCCATCCCACTTATAGATATTATAGTAGTTATTATAATCATATTCATATAAATATTAATATTAATTACCATCCCAAAAGATGGAATAGTATGGAATCTGAGTAATTAATGTTCCATCCCACTGTTGATCCATACCTCCCAGACTTGGTAGATGGTGCTGTAGCCCCCGGAAGCCCCCGAGATTCTGGGGATTCAATCCTCCATGAAAAATCGCCATGAAAACCCACCGTAAATCACTATGAATCACCATGTTTTGTTCATGAAATATATGAAATCTCCATGTTCTTGTCATTTTTCTAGGATTCAATTAATTCAATGGAGATTTCATCAACAAACCATGGGGATTTTCACCATTTCAATCCTTCTCAAGGGATTTCGACCGGTTTTCAATCCACCAAAGCGTCTGCTCTCTCCGCGTCTCCACCGCCGCCGCCAAGACAGAGACGCCGCGGCGATCGGTGGCCTGGCAGCTGTGGAATCCACCACAGGAAGGGGTTGATCTGATTTGAGATTCGTCAATATGGGGTTTAGTATGTTTTAGTACGGATATGTATTGTATGGATTAAAGATAGTTTTAGTATGATGCCATGTGGCTAATATAGTGTTGTCTTATGGTATTTGTATGCTTTTAGGGTTTAAAGCTATTTTAAATGTTGTTTTAAATGGCAAATATGGTGTGTTTTTGCATGTTTAGATGGTTCTGACATGGATTTAGTGCGGTTTTAACTAATTTTTGTTTGTTGTTTAATGTCACCCCAGCTCGTAGTTGGGGTTTCATAGCACCCAGCTCAAAAAGGGCACCATGGCAGCACGGTTTCAATACGATTTCCATTGACCCGTCCTTGATTTCCACCACAGGGTGGTGCCCCATAGTTAGCTAAGTTGGTTTATAAGTCCAATAACTATGGTGTTTATAGGTCATATATCCATAGTTAATGGTATTATAAACCATTTATAACTTGGGGGGGCACCACCTTGCATTCTGATTTCAACTGATGTTTCACACGCACAAAACGGTATTCCCATGTATTCCCCTGCTGCATCAGCATGAGATGATGCACCCGGCCTCCGGGTCACTGCGGAAATGCAGCAACTGCCTCGGGATGAGGGTTGTTGCTGGGAGGATTCAATCGATTTAAAGGATATTTGACTAGGAATACTAAGGAAACCATGATTTCTGAATGGTTTTGACATGTTTTTGACCCCCAAACATGTGGTTACTGAATGTTACTGATTCCACCACATGCCTAAGCTTAAATAGCATGCAACTCAAAGTGATCCTGAATGCATTGGTCCATGCTTCATTGCAAGGAAGGACTTGGGGGATCGTCTGGCCGATTCTCATTGCTGCTTCAAGTGCGCCTTCGTCGTGCCACACCCAGGGCATGAGTGTCCGTAAAGAACGCATCGAGGAGCACCCGAATGTAATGGGCCATTGTATGGTAAAAAAAAGGGCGCTCGTCGTGAGCAGGGGAGCAACGTGGTGTTGCCCAGCAAAAGGGACAGACCATCAGCCCTAGCTGACGCCGTCACGAATGGTGCTTTCACATGCTTTCACAGCCCCAAAATGCGCCTCCATTACGCATTCCTCTCGTGCCTCAGCACGGAGGGGACCTCCGATGGCCAGTGGACCAGCACGCAAAGCCAAGATAGCACATTGTTCATGGTCTGCTTCGGCAAGAAAATCGCGGAGCATTTCAAATCCATGGCAGAGTTGTTTTGGAATGGTTTTGACTTTTTGAAGTCCAAACACATGGTTACTGATGGTTACTGATGGTTACTGATGGTTACTGATGGTTACTGATGGTTGCTGATGGTTACTGATGGTTACTGATGGTTACTGATGGTTACTGATGGTTACTGATGGTTACTGATGGTTACTGATGGTTACTGATGGTTACTGATGGTGCTGATGGTTGCTGATGGTTGCTGATGGTTGCTGATGGTTACTGATGGTTACTGATGGTTACTGATGGTTACTGATGGTTACTGATGGTTACTGATGGTTACTGATGGTTGCTGATGGTTGCTGATGGTTGCTGATGGTTGCTGATGGTTGCTGATGGTTGCTGATGGTGGCTACTGATGGTTACTGATGGTTACTGATGGTTACTGATGGTTACTGATGGTTGCTGATGGTTACTGATGGTTGCTGATGGTTGCTGATGGTTACTGATGGTTGCTGATGGTTACTGATGGTTGCTGATGGTTACTGATGGTTACTGATGGTTACTGATGGTTACTGATGGTTACTGATGGTTGCTGATGGTTGCTGATGGTTGCTGATGGTTGCTGATGGTTGCTGATGGTTACTGATGGTTACTGATGGTTACTGATGGTTACTGATGGTTGCTGATGGTTACTGATGGTTACTGATGGTTACTGATGGTTACTGATGGTTACTGATGGTTACTGATGGTTACTGATGGTTACTGATGGTTACTGATGGTTACTGATGGTTACTGATGGTGATGGCTGATGGTTGCTGATGGCTGATGGTTACTGATGGTTGCTGATGGTTACTGATGGTTACTGATGGTTACTGATGGTTACTGATGGTTACTGACTGATGGTTGATGGTTGCTGATGGTTGCTGATGGTTGCTGATGGTTGCTGATGGTTGCTGATGGTTGCTGATGGTTGCTGATGGTTACTGATGGTTACTGATGGTTACTGATGGTTACTGATGTTACTGATGGTTACTGGTTGATGGTTACTGATGGTTGCTGATGGTTGCTGATGGTTGCTGATGGTTGGTTGCTGATGGTTGCTGATGGTTACTGATGGTTACTGATGGTTGCTGATGGTTACTGATGGTTACTGATGGTTACTGATGGTTTGATGGTTGCTGATGGTTACTGATGGTTGCTGATGGTTGCTGATGGTTGCTGATGGTTGCTGATGGTTGCTGATGGTTACTGATGGTTACTGATGGTTGCTGACTGATGGTTGCTGATGGTTGCTGATGGTTACTGATGGTTACTGATGGTTACTGATGGTTACTGATGGTTACTGATGGTTACTGATGGTTACTGATGGTTACTGATGGTTACTGATGGTTACTGATGGTTACTGATGGTTGCTGATGGTTACTGATGGTTGCTGATGGTTACTGATGGTTGCTGATGGTTACTGATGGTTACTGATGGTTACTGATGGTTACTGATGGTTACTGATGGTTGCTGATGGTTGCTGATGGTTGCTGATGGTTGCTGATGGTTGCTGATGGTTACTGATGGTTACTGATGGTTACTGATGGTTACTGATGGTTACTGATGGTTACTGATGGTTACTGATGGTTACTGATGGTTACTGATGGTTACTGATGGTTGCTGATGGTTACTGATGGTTACTGATGGTTGCTGATGGTTACTGATGGTTACTGATGGTTACTGATGGTTACTGATGGTTACTGATGGTTACTGATGGTTGCTGATGGTTACTGATTACACCCATGCCTAAGCTTAGATACCCTACAAAAGTCATTACCAAGGTGGCAGGAGGTCGTTATTCTCCTCTCATATATAGTCCATCCTGTATCCTGAACTAAAGGTTTATCATCCAGAACACGTAGGCACTTACAAGGATACACATTCACCCACGTCAAGACATGTAATTCTTTGGGGGGTGCCCTAAAAAGGCTTCATTTACATTGAGGTCGCGCTGAGGTCGTTTACACATCAATGATTTTTGTTTGTGAAAAGAATATGGTACCTCAAACTCATCCAAATTCCAGTGGTTTCAAATCCCATCCTCCCCACTGACATAGTGGTGTAAAACTCCTACAGTCTAGAAGAGTCTAGACACTCCCCCAGGTAAAGCATGGTTTACTTTCCGGCGCAGTTGAATTCCAAATGGGTACAATACCATGGTGAGCAAAACCACCATGTTTGTTGGGATATGGTCCCTTAAAATCCCCTAACAATCACCTCAAATCCCTGGGACAGTTTTGGGTTTGAACTATTTTTGGGTATATTTCTATCCCGTAAAAATCACCCAGTTCAAACCCCAGATGAACAGCTCACCAAGGCGCTGCACCGCCTTGCGATCTGCCCGGCTGGCGGCCAGCCACAGGGGCGTGCGGCCCTGGTGATCCTGGGCCTGGCTGGAGCGGGACGGCTCACTAAGCCTACAATGCTGGGGCCAGAGATTGTCAGCTAAGTTGATGTATATCCATTATAGCTGACAGAGCTAGAGTTTATGGCATGTATATATATATACATAATATACATAATATACATAATATACATAATTAATTGATTTGGTTTTATCAACCAATTGATAACTGACGGGAACCACCTTGAAAAGATGTATTGTCATTGGACAGGTACGGGCAATACACATCTACATACCCACTTAGGTGGCCTCAAGAAGCAACCCCTCCAGTCATTTTTTCCCAGCTCGGGCTCTGTGGGTCACGCATCTCACGCGGCCACCAGGGGCTTGGGAGGTTCCCGGAAGTGGGACAGGACTTTCTTCAGCAGAGCAGGCACCTGGAAAGTCACAGATTGGCGGGTGATTCTTGGTCTGAATGGTACAGAATGCCATCTAGGACTAATTTTCAACCATTTCTGGCGTTGGCGTGTGATTCTTGGTCCGAACCATCCCCTTATGGCAAGGTGGAGCTAAAGTTTGCTATGAAACAGAGACATAATTATGTGGGTAGATGCGGCACAAACATGGGCACCAAGGAACCATTCCAACATTGGTAAACTATTTGGCGCCCACAATTTACGTAGTGGTTTCACGAGCTTCCTTAAATCAAAAGTTTTGGTGGCTACTCCACCATTGCTGGTATCTTTTTTCTGACCTGTTTTCACCTGATTATTAGGCATATCAGTTGTTTACCCATGACTCTCGAGACAACGATGGCGGCAATATGGCTGCACCTTCTTCACAGGAGCTACCGAGACTTTCTGCATGTCGCGGAAGAAAGCGCCACCTTTCTTCCTCGGAATTGGCAGCTACAATATGCTACAATCATGAAAGTTGAGCATGCTGCAACCTGGGAATTGTTCCACTGATTGTATTTTCTTTGATACTCTGCCACCCTTTATGCCCAAAAAAACGCAATCATTACTGAACTCTCCCACGCAATCAAGGTTTACACAGTGAGCTGGAGATATGATCCTCTATGCCCATTCACCAACTATGTTCACCACGCTTGACTCAACAAACAAAAGCACCAACTTCTTCCAAAGCATCCCATTTTGAACTTATCATTGTAGTTCTCCCTTAATACCAGGGAAAACAAAACATTATACCACCTATATATGCCACCTGTGTATATAATATACTTGTTTGGGTCAAATCCTGATTCGGTACGTCCGCAAATCTGGGCCCAGCATCAAGCTCAGCTCCAGTTCTTTCACCGCACTTTGCAGCTTCTGGGACTTGCCCGTCAGCGCCTTCAGCGACGCCTGCGTGCTTTCCTGGGCGGCGGCAGATATGACCTTCATGGCCTGTCCTTGTTAAATCCTGCACCAGTTGGCAACCGTTAGGTAACTATGAAACATTGTAAATAATGGGATTATAAGGGGATAAACCATATACCAACTGGTGCAGGATTTCTTCCATCCACTGTATGTCAATATGCTTCCAGTATCTTCCAGTTATGTAAAACCATGAAGGACTAAACTACCCATCGAATGATTGGGGGTTGCCAGTTTGTGCTGGGTTCGACCCATGCGTTGGCCTTGTTAGCTGCCGTGAGTCTTTGGTCTTCGCTACAAATGACATAATCAGTTTCCCTTTGAATCATGAGATCTTGCTGAATCATGCTGTTGCCATTCAATTCTTATGACTATTACATTATTACTATGTATCAAATATATTACATGATAATCAGCCACCATGTGTTTAACCAATACCCTCTAGTTATTTAACATAGCCATGGTTGTGCCATGGCCCATAGAAATAGATGGTTTACCTATTAATAGCATGGTGATTTTCCATGGCTATGTTAAGTAACCAGGTGGTAATTGATCCTTGGTTCTTCCTAGCCAAAAAAAAACTGAAACTCCAAGACTCCAACTCCTTGGTGAGGACTTCCTTCTCTTGCACCAACGCCTCAAGCGTTGGAAAAAGTCAAGGAAAGGGGATGGTTTGATGCTGATGCTGCAAAACATATGGGATAAGATCTTGAAGACATGGGCAGATTCCTAGCACTTGCATTTTCTGGGGTCACTTTGGATGTGTTTGCTGCTGTCTTCAGCCAGCATTGTGGAGATTTAATTGTCTGCACGTGCTGGGGAAACGTTTGGAACTTATTTCAGTTTGCAACCAAACTGGGGGTTGGATGATTTCATATGCTGCAAAATCGCAAGAATCAGAGGTGAAACGAAAGACTCACAATCACCATCAACAACCATAGCCACACATTCATTCGACATATCATTATTTCTGCTCATAAAGGTAGCACAACTACCACACAAACCCTGTGTTCCACCACCTCCCGCCACCCGCTGCCTGATGACGTTCCTTGCCTGCTTCCAGGCTCTGGTGGAACATCTTCCTGCAATTAAGGGGGATGAATGCAAACGAACAACGTGAAGAAAATATGGCAAGCTTTGGAGGTATACTTACCAATGAAATTGCACATATATATTATATATGGTTGAAATCATTATGCAAACATACCCCATGCATACCACTTGAACACATCATCTGTAAGGGTAGTAACATTGCACTTTTGTAAACGCATGGGCTGGGGCTAGAAAAGTAGCCCTGCGATCTGCGCCGAGCTGCTTTAAGTTGCTCTTGATCTCGGTCTCTGCCTTGTGCAACTTCTTCAAGTCCTCCACGTGCCATGCTGCCGTTGTCGAAGGCACAATGCGTGCTTCAAGTTCAAGTAACATGCCATGTTTGACAGGACTCATTCAGATCATATCACCACCGGTGTATCATATTTTTTCTCCCAGATTGTAGGCTTTCTATGGCTTTCTCAGTTCTATCCCATGACCCTTCAACCTTTAAATATGTTTAATATAGCCATCTTCAGATCGCTGTCCTCCGTCAGCAGATTGATGATCTGATTGTCCTCCTTGTTCGGCTGCACCACTTCCTGGGCCGAAACTGCTTCAACGGGTGTTTTTGTATGGCCGGACCATCCAGCTTAGCTTTGTTGGTCTAAGCTCCTCATGCCCATTTGATATTTGATTTTAGCCAATATTACTTCACATCCTTTGATGTTAATATTAAGATTAATTAATTAACTGGTTGGTGGTTTGAACCCCTCTGAAAAATATGAAAGTCAGTTGGGATTATTATTCCCAGTATATGAAAAAAAATAAAACATGCTCCAAACCACCAACCAGTTAAGATCTATTCAAATCTCGAATGACATAGAGTTTCCCCTCCACATCCACCATCCCTTACCCTCACCTCCAGCGACTTCTCCGGCTGCGCCACCGCCTCCAGCGCTGCCGGCGTCGCCTCAGCGTCCTCGTCGAGGCCCTGGGTGACGTCCAACTTGGCCACGGTGGCGCCGCGGCCGAGGAAGGTCTTGGCGTCCTTGGGCGAGGCGGTGGTGAAGGGCGGGGGGGACCTTAAAAGACGACCTCCACTAAGACTACTGGATTTTTTTGGAAAAAATGGCCTGAAATGGAAAAACCAATGATTTTTATTGCCTCTATCTTCTTGGAAAAATTGGTGTGGAGGCAGACTTTCTCGTTTTTTGTGGAAATTTGTAGCTGGAACTGCACTTCCAAGAAGCCTTCACCAAGCTTTGAGCCAAGGTGCCAACACAGCTGGGCGGCGCACGCGAGACACTTCCAGGAAGGAGATTCCATCGACCTCGAAGGTGGTGATGACAAGTCCCCAGCTAGAAAGCTGACATGACATCTGCAAGAAATTTGGATGTTTCTTGGGACATTTGGAATTCGGCTCTATCCCCTTTTGGAACTAGTCTTCAGCTTTCACCTGTGAATTGATTTGTTTAAGCGTCATATGACAACACCTCAGCTTCAGAGCCACCTCTTCGGTGGCATCCTCTGCCTCTTGCGCTTCCTTCAGAGGGTCCTTGTCCTCCTGCTGCAGGAATTTCTCACCTGCATTCAGCACAACTCACAACCAGCAATGCCTCAAAAACTAGAGGCAAATAGCATAAAAACATATAAAAACACAGTATCAGACCACACAAGCCTCACCTTGACCCTGGAGATTAAGAAACAAACACACAAACAAACAAAAAGACGCGAAACAAGTTACTCATTGATTTTGTCATCCAACTATTATTGGCTTTAAAAAACAGAACGATTGAAGTTTGACGTATTTTGGATATTTTTGGATATGGCCTCTATCCCCCTAATTGGATAATACGTAATCCTGGCACAGCCACAACCATCCAATAAACTGTAGATAGCTTTTCTTTTTCAATGATTCACCGCAAACTTAATTACTGTTGAATGTCGATAGCAAGTAAATCAGTTTGTTTTGCAATTGAATCATAAATCAGAAGCCAACCAAAACCGTCCAAATCATTGTTTTTCAATGATTAACCTCAAACTGTGTTGACGTTGTTGTCTGGTTGGTGGTATACCTACCCCTCTCACTTGGGATGATGACATTCCCAATATATTAATGGAAAAATAATCCGAATGTTCCAAACCACCAAGCAGCAACAATGGAATCATGGAAAATCACCATAGAAATAGTGAATTTTCCCATGAAACATGGTGATTTTCCCATGAAAAATTGTGATTTTCCCATGAAAAATAGTGAATTTTCCCATGAACAATGGTGATTTTCCCATGAACAATTGTTATTTTCCATGAAACCATCCCATCTCCCCAACCTCCTCCCGGCCCTCCCGTTGTGTTCCCATCCTGCCGCGCCTCGGGCCATCTGCTGCTGCAGCGCCTGGATCTCCTGGCGCCGGAAGCGCACCAGCGCCTGCTGCTTTGAGACCTGGCGATGAAACATCAGACGTTGATCTGTTGTGATTTATATATGTTTATATGATTGAAAATTGCTGTAATTAAGTGTATATATATAGACAGATAATATAAATAGTAAACTTAGTAAATATTTATTCATGACATCACACTGTTTTGATGGTCTGTAACATTCTTTTATCAGACTTTGTTGATCTGTTTTGTGACCGTCCTTTGTTCGAAAAAAAAAGTGACGATGAGTGACGACAATTGAATCAAAATTTCATGAACATTTACGAATTGGAGATACATCGGCCGAATGTTCAAGGAAAATAGACATGATGGTCGTATGATACTACTGTATGTGATATTTATCGCAACAGTTTTCCCCCCAAAGTGGGTGCAATATCCTACCAAGTCCAAAACACTTAGAGTTACAATACATGTGGGTATGGGTCCAAAATGCTTGCCTCAAAAATTGGCAGGTTGAATGCCAAAACCAACGGGTATATTATTCAGGGGTCTCAATTTTTGACCCAGCCCCCAAATCAAATATACATTGCCTTCTGAGGCAGCATTTGGGCTATGATTTGGGGTGTTGACTACCTTCTGGAGAAGTATTTGGATTAGATAGTTCGATAATGTTAGATAGTTAGAGAGTTAGCTAGTTAGATAGTTAGACATACAAACAGATAGACAAACAAAATCAAACAAAGATATTATGATATATTCATGTCATCTCATGTTCATGGTTGATTTATTGAATCTGCACAACATGCCCCACATCCACAGCTTCAGCGCTGTCCACGCAACCTGCTTCTGCATCTCCTCGCTCTGCTGCCGGGCCGTCAGAATCTCCCGGGCCAAGTGAGCGTTGCTGCGCACCAAGACCTGCGTCTTGGACGGGTATGATGGGGAACGTAACACCTCAAAATAATGTGGCTATGAGTCAAAACCAAACGGCACCCGGATGGTACCCAAAAATAGCTGGCTATAATGGATGCGTATTCTGCCAAATATGGCAGTAATAGGTTTTGATCCATCCACACATCCAGCTACAACTGGAAAGAATGGCCAGCCGCTAGCCAACCTTCCAAAATCTGGAAAATCTGAATGGAGATATTCGCAAATTTTGATCTGCAGAATCGATGCAGTGAGAGCCATAGAGGAATTCAAAGGAGAAATCTTGATTGAGGTAACAGGATCGAAGCCCAAGTGCTGATGCAGATTTACTTACCTCTGCGTGATATTCTTACAGCTCTACAACCTCCGAGGGACAGACTTGCTAACTTGTGGATCTGATTTCTTTGGTTTTCCCTCTGCAATCCAATTCCAACTCGGTACAGCTGGGCCCAAAATAATCCACAATCCAAAGGATCATGTATGAGAAGAAAATCCTTATCTGCCTTATCATGTTTAGAAGATCTGCCATGGCATAATTTAGGCAGATATTAGGAGAACAGTTATCTGTCTTATCTGCAAAATGTCTGCAAGTTGGATATCCTATGGCATCCCTAACTTTTGGACAACGGCGGCGCAAGGGATGAGGGTTTCAGCCTGATTGTTCTTCTCCTGCTCCTGCAGTTTGGCGTCATACTTGGCTGTCCTTGGCAGCGCAAGGCTGGAGGAAATCTTCGGGCATAGCCTCTGGTAAAGTAACAGTTTGTTTAATGGAAAATGGACCATTCAGAGATGGAAAATGGACCATTTAGTTCGATGATTTACCATGATTTACCTACTAAAATTGTGATTTTCTATAGTTTGTTGTATGTTTACCAGAGGGTAGATCATGAACCACAAGAAGTGCGAATGATCACAGAAACTTGTTTTTCTGCGGGGAACTCCACCCATCACCAGCGCCCTGTTGTTGAGCATCTCTCCTGTGACCAATGGTGAGGTAAACCAGCACTTTTAGTGAGGTCAGTGAGTGAGGGCACTATACATTTGTTTGGACTTTGAACCCGCGTCATTTCATGGATAAATAGGATATATTTCAACACGTACCAAAACTATTCAAAACTACACACAGCCACGATCTGAAGATAGATCCATTGCATTTCTTGAGGGGCTCCATGGGGCCCCACCATTTTTGCCCGGGTTCGAACATATTCACATTTTTTGGCTTGTTGGAGTCATAATCGTATTTTAACAATTCTGGCTGTAAGATTTGGTTGGTTGGTTATCCCCCTGTGCAAGAAGATCCTTTTTGCAAAGAGGGGTGGGGTGAGTTTGGCTATACCATTTTTATACCCATGTCTTGATATTTTATACTATCATCATTTAAAATCATTTATCTGTTGTTTCGCTTGTATGCTAGTGGCTACGTTTTTGCTTAAAAATCTATACTGACCTGCAAAAATCTATAAAAATCTACAAAAATCACCATCGTTTTTGTTCAACCCTCCATTTTTGTTGCTTAATAAAAATCTGGATTTTCCCCGTTGGCGCCGAGGATCAGCTCCGCGATGTGCTGCCGACTCTGACTCTGCACCTTCGCCAGGTGATCGCTGAAGCTGTCGACGCTGCTGCTCTGTACCTGGCACTGGAGGCGCCCGCAGAGGTGCTCACTGGTTAAGTTTACCCTCTGGTAAACTAACATAGCTATGGAAAATCACAATTTTTAATGGGAAAACTCACTATAAATGGGCCATTTCAATAGCTATGTTAAATTACCGGAGGGTAAGGAATCAAAAGAACTGGAAACCATAGTCTTTACCCGGTTTCCGGCAGATTTTCCCTTCAACCAGCTCTGGAAGAGGAAATGAGTCAGAAAGCAATGCTTTTTGGGAACCGATTGAAGCATGGTTACACTCCTCTTGAAACCCTGTGAGAGCTTATGCAAACCAAGTCCAACAACCACTGATCACCATATTTCGGGAAATGCTTAGCCATAATTTCACCGCTAAAAAACACACGATGCCTCATAGGTACGGTACATCATTCATTCTCACATTCGTTGAACTCAATGGGCCATCTACACACTGCAAACTGCAACTACCAGATGTTATATCCCAGGAAATTTCCCATTATTCGTGACATTCCAAGTAGAATCTCCACTGCTTCTACTATTGCCCATAGGATCCATGTATGCTATATATGGTAACATTTACCATCAATATACCCCCAATGTTAGTATATATACCATACATGGATCCTATGGGTTGTTGGTTGAAATAGCCGTTAAATTACCAGTGTCATCTGCAGCATCGCCCTGCCCAGGGCACGTCCAACTCAACACTCGCCAAATGCTCTGCGAAACCTTTGCCCCCCGCGAAGTTCAGGTCCTGCTTCACGTCCTGCGAAAAGGTGATTTCTACCCGGTAGCTGTGACAAATCTGAAGCGCTTTGGGAATGTTCGGTGAGATGATGTGAGATGGGATCCCCACTAAATCACAGAAATTCACAAATGGAGACTGCAAGCGACTGGATGCAACTGGCAAATATGTTGTCCCAAACAAGACGCAAAAAGGTTGCTTCAGCTTGGACATTTGATGACATTTGCTCCGCACTTTGGAGGGGTATGGTGCTCACCATCAACATCCCACCCCTGACACTGCTCCACAGGCGGCCGTGTCCTGATACTTCTCCAGCAAAGTGTCCGCGTCTGGCAAGTGTGGCATGCCATCGGGCCCTGCATTAAAGACCTGAAGATCACAGGGATGAGTAATGGGTTGATTACTGTGGGTTGATGTGAAGGAACTATGGTGAAGCGATGATGGTCCATTTATCTTGATTTATGATGCTAGTTCAAGGTATAGTAATCAAACTATGCTCAATTCACGCGGGTTGATTGATGACGATATTTAACTGATGACTAGTCACTGGTTCATTCACTAGTGGTCAAACTGTGCTGAGTAATTCATGGCTAGTCATAGATTATTCGCTCATGTTACTAGAACGAATTCGATCTTGGCCAATGTCAACCCCATGTCAGGGAATGGGCACCCACCAATACGCGACTCATTCATACAGCATACCCTCCGGAATTTAACATAGCTGCTATTGAACATGTACCTTTTATAGTTGATTTACCTGCTAAACATGGTGATTTTTCATAACTTCTGTATGTTTACCACAGGGTACGCTTTGCCACATCACTTCGTGCATACAGGCCTGACAATGCCCATTTCTGGCAATACTGGGGATGATCTACTTGAGGGCGCATCCTACTTCGTAAGCGGCTAATAACTATGTTATAACAAAACAGTATCTGGAATATCCTCAGTGGTAACCGGTCAGTAGATTTCATATAGACACGTAATTGCCACTTGCTAAATCTTTCTAACTGGGGTGCACCTTCACCAAGTGCATCAAACATTAACCATCCCCAAATTCGCCAGAAATGGGGCGTATAATTATGGGCGTATAAACCATCCTCCACATGGCAGGTTGATGGCATCGTGTTTGCCACATTTACCCCTCCTGAAATTTTCAGCACCTTGGGCACTTTCGGCAGCTGCTGCGTTTCCAGCGCCGCCGCCGCCACCAGCAGCGGCAGCAGCCGCTTCATTGCCGCGCCGGCGGGGCCGCGGCGCCGCTACGGCGCTAAGCCAGGCGGCAACGGGGCAGGGCACAAGTAGGATTTAATCAATATTACTTCGATATAGATGATCAAGCATGATTTTTAGTGGAATGTAGGCATTTCAAGATCTAGAATCTATGAAAAGGGATTTGTTGGTTAATGCACATTATTCTCGACAAGTAAATCGCTGAGCAGGATATACTTGCAGTAGTGTACTACGTCATATAGGACGGGAACAATTTACCATCACCATGGTCATAGTTAATCATTGTTAACGCATCTCAATGCAAACTCTCAGATGACCCACCAAAACGGAGGGTTTTCATTGTCAATCTTGATGTTTTTTTCCTGAGGAATTCTCCACCTTGTTGGGGTTCAAAAACAACTGCCATTCTGCACCTGCCCTTCACCCTGTGAGCAGACCCTGCCTCCAGGGGCAAAAAGTCACTCAAACTCCAGCGACTCACCTGCCACAAATTTTGCCTTGTACCAGGTACTATTTACCTATTGAATCTATTGGCTGTTGGAGCTTACCCCACTATCCATCAAGATAAAACAAGCAAAGGAGCTTGAAACAGGGCCACGAAACCACCATTTGGCTCATCTTTCTCTGAAGTATGGCAGCTCAAAAGAATCTGAAACTCCACTCATGCTAAATCTGTGTAGGCTTTTTTGTTGCGGATATGCCAATGTCAGTGAATATCCCATAAGAACCATAGAATATAGAAACATGAAACATTTTGCTTTGGTATGGCTTGATTTCGATCCATGATAAGATCCACTTAGATGGGCCATGGGATTAACTAATTAACTGGTGAGTAACTGGGGCTAAATATAACCCCCAAACAATCCCAATGATTTCATCCATTTACTAACTACCCTCTGGTAAACATACAAAAAACTATGGAAAGATCCACCATTTTTCATGGAAAAATCCACTATAAATGGTGATTTTCCATAGTTATGTTAGATATGTTAGTTTACCAGAGGGTAGTTCACTAACAAACCATGGCCCATTAAGCAGTTGTCCATCGCATCGATCTCCGTCCACCTGCACATATGGAAGAAGATCTGAAACGAGTCGCAGCAGTCGAGCCGCATGCCTCGAGGCCGGAAAGGTTGAGCTGGATGTTTCACCAGGAAATCACCATGGAGGTACCAGGAAAATCACGATCTGATCATCGGTGATCAGGTCCAAAGGTCATGAATGGGAATAATAATGATCGATTCTGGATATTAATGGATATTAATGGGAATAATTATAGTTATTCTGGATATTAATGGGAATATGATTTGTGATATATCATGAATAACTCAATGTCACCTGTAAAACTGTTGCATGCAGTGCCAAAAAGAGCTGGGCCACTGGTGATTACTTTCCTCCATTCACCTCAAACATCATCAATCTTACATGAAGCAAAACAATATGACACTAAATGCATGTAAATGCCAATAACAACCCACACAATCAGTCGGTGTCCCTGGATTTATTTAAGCTTTATGAGTCTATATGTACAGCCGACAAGAAAATCGCAGCACCTATTGGGCACCTCGACGTGCCATCAATGGCCGATAAAACAATGAGATGTACCTGTGTTCGTCGCAATTTCTGTGTTCCACATCAAAGGGTGCACATCCCAATTGAAGCGCCATGTTCAACCTCATTGTTTGCTGGATGTCTCACCAGTATATCCATTGTCTTAAACCCATATTATATCACCATATACCACCAATAGATCCGATAGATTTTTGTTCAAGATTTTCCCAACCCCACCACTGTCAATGTTTCCAGGTGCCGACTCACACAGGCGGCGTGGAGCAAAGTTTGCCCCTCCTCTGATACTTTGCAGAGGTCCTGGCAGGACATCTACCCGGCCTGGTAGACCATCTATAAATGGTTAATCCATGGTTAATATATGGATAATCTATGGATAATCTATGGTTAATGGTTAATAGATACCCGAAATGGTAAACATACAAAAAGCTATTGAACATGACCATAGAAATAGAGGATGTTCCCATTGAAAATGGTGGATCTTTCCATAGTTATTTATGTGGCAGTTTACCAGAGGGTGCTGATTCCTTTGATGAAGGATGCAGCCAGAACTCCGCACCAAGGTTGGGTCCGCAAATTCTAAGCATACTTCACTCACCATAATTAACCAGTAATCAACAGCCATCATGAACCATGACTATGGCTATCATGAACCATTCATGAGCCATTTAATGGCCATTAATGACGATTTATGAACCATTTTTCATGGCCATAAAACCATTCCGTTCCACTCATCAACCATTGAAAAATCACTATTAATTATGATTATGGCCATATTCTGGCCCTAAACTTCTCCACAATCATAATTAATAATGGTTGGTTCTCCACTCCCACCGTAATAATTAGAACTCATCTCCTGCGGGTTATCAATGTATGCATAAGATATCTGGTTGGTGGTTTTTACCATCTTGAAAAATATTAGTCAATGGGAAGGATGACATCCCATATGTTATGGAAAAGTAAAATTCATGTTCCAAACCACCAACCAGATATCCTAAGATCACACACATCCCATATATGGAAAATAACAAAAAATGTTTGAAACCACCAACCAGATAATAATCATCTACAAATGGCATCAGGTTTCCATGCATAAGATCTGGGTAAATTATAATAATTCACTAACCTGAATTAAGGCCATTTGGGGATGATTTCCCTTATTAACCATGATTCCAGTGTCGCAGTGAGGTCGTTATACTGTAATTTACCCAGATAAGATATCCCAATTTTCACACCCCAGATCTCCGGCCTCGTATCTCACCTGTCCCACGCCCATCTGCTGCTGCCGCTTCCGCAGCGCGCAGCTCTCCTCGGGCGCCAGCCAGGCCCAGCGCCGCTGCCGTGTGGTGAAGGCGCCGCCGGTGGCGGCGGGCGCCGCGAGCGCCGCGAGGCGCAAGGTCCAACGGTGGTGACGGGTCCTGGGATGAAAAACCATGGGTTTTTACCATGGGAAAACCTGTGAGAAGTGGGTGAAAATCATTAAAAACATGGAACGCAGCCCATCTGATGAAGCGGGGTTCGTCTGATTTGGGAGTGATTTGAAGAAAAATCTAAGAAAACAATCTGAAAAAAAACATGGGTTGGTGTGTGCTCGTGGGAAGTTATGTTTTGAGCGAAAAATGTGGCAAACATAAATGAAGGTGAATATGAAAGAAAATTATGGAAAAGCGGGAACTCAATCCAATTCGGCAAAGGGAATTGGAGCCACAAAGGTAAGGAAATTGAGATGACATTGAGCTGCAAAGGTGAGGTTTGAAGTCTGAAACTCTGAAACCTGCAAACAATGTTTGGTAATGATGATAGTGACAGTGTGGATAAATCGGTAATTAAGCAGCTATACATAATATAGTTTCATAGACATGTTGCCCAAAGGAAAGGAATTTAAAAAAAAAAACGCCGTTGAAGCAAGAATAATGATGAAACACGATGAAACCCTGAGTAGCTTGGGGGGCAACCCAACCCTGAAGCTGCTGAACTCACACCACCGTGACGTAGCACGCAACACTCCAACTGAAGGATGTGAACATTGGTTACCTACCAAAATAGTCAGGTTATATAGTATAATAATTACATGTTGGCATTGTCAAACAAATCCATTTCCCAATCAATTGCACACATTAAATCACGGCTCAAAACTGTTTGGTGCATCGACGTGCATCCCAGTTAGCAAGTGGCTAATAACCATGTTCTAAGCCACCTAGTTGGTGGTATACCTACCCCTCTGAAAAATATGAGTTCGTCAGTTGGGACGATGACATTCCCATATATGGGAAAATAATGGAAAATAATCCATTCCATGGTTCCAGTCACCACCAATCAGTCACTTATATGGATACTTATATATACTTGTGGGATATCCCCAGCCAGATCAATGGCACTTATAAGCCACCAAGTCCGGCATCGTTTCCAGCATCATTTCCACCGTGCCAAGCAGCCAAAGACCCGGGAAGGACTGCGAAGGCCTGGCCGTATAGGATCCATGGTGCTGGTATATTAATGCTAACATAAAGGGGGTTTTGTTGATGGGATCCATGGAGCACCATATATAGCAGCACCATGGATCCTATGGGTTAAGAAAAAATGGGGGAATATGTCGGATAGCTTGGAATCGACAATTCAAGGCTTGTAGGACTGGATATCAATTTGATGATCCCTGCATGTTTTTTTACTCAAAAATAATGTTGTAGATTCATAGGCACGGGGGAATGTTGCCATGTCAGGTCGCTGCCACCTGAACTCGAGAGAGGACTCCGGCACCGCGAAGTTCTCCTGGCAAGGAAATGCATGGAATAGCTTGGAATCTAATGAGCAAAGATATCTCGAGAAATTTTAATAATTCACTGATCTGAAATAATGTGATTTGAGTATATTTGGGTATCAATCACCTTATTAACTATCATTCCAGTGACGTCGCAGTGAGGTCGCTATAATTTGCCCAGGGATGTGCAAAGACCATAGTACCGCTGGAAATTCCCAGCCTGCCAAATGCGTAAATGCTTAGACCACGAGTTGGTGCCATGAAATTGCTGAACAGAAATAACCCATCAAACTATGGATAATACTTATGCCAAAAACCCACTGGCTATTCTAATTCCAAACAGTTCTAAACCAACTTAGGGATTCACAAGAACATAGAAAAACCCTGATTTGTTTTTCCCAAAAAATGATGGTTTACAAGTTTACAACTTCATTTCACCCATGAAAAACATGAAAAACAGGGATCCAACTGGCCATGTTCAGACCATGCACCGCCAGCTGCGTCCTCATCCTCCACCAGCTCCGACAATTGCAGGGCCTCCAGCGCTTCATGCAGCCGCTGCAGCCAGGACTGGCCGTCTTTGGGGTCGAACCTCGCAGTGTACGGGATGTCACCAGGATTTCCTGTGTCAAACATGGCTAGCTGGGAAATCCCCAAACTAAATGCAGGTTTCTAGCTGGGAAAATCATCGAACAAATGGTGGAATTCACCAACAAAAGCAAAGGATAAAGGATGATAAATAAGTGATTTGACCAACAATAATCACAATTCTACCAAACCAACCTTGCCCACCCATGGATCCTATACTTCATATGTCTAACACGATCCCATAATGTAATATCAGAACTTGTTTTAAGATGTTTTAAGTGCCTACGTTTGATGGTCTAATCGCCATGTTATCTCGGTTCATCCTCCGGTAATCAAACAAGGACATGGACAATCCAGTTGTAGGCGATTTCCCGGCCAGCCACGTTTGATGACACCGGAGGGTGTATCCATTATCCCATGAATATCCCAACTGTTGTCCTTATGAAGCCATCTAAAACCATATATTAAACTGCCATTCAACCCTCATTATCCCATCAAATAATCCCAGAACCATATTGGATCCATGGTTTCCTTGGCAGCCAGGTAAGTTTAAACCTGTGGCCAATGCAGGCCTTTGCTCGCCCATGTCATGTATCAAACGTTCCCGTTTTATTAAGGCCCCATGGATCCCCATGGTTTCCTTGACGTTAGCCCAGATAAACCCATGGTATTCTGGCGTCTTGAACATAAACAAAACAACCAAGGCGCAGCCAAGTGGGCAAGCGATGCCGCAGCTGGGGGAAGACCCTGGATCAAGCCATGGGATTGAGAGGTTTTTTTCTGATAAAGTCCTGACATGTCCTGACACTGTTTATACTCACAAAATGTGGCAATTTATTGACTTGTTCTATCATGAATTGAAATCCCTGCTAGTTTTCATGGGGGTATCTATAATCGAGGTATACCCCTCTCTCTCTCTCTCTCTGCATATCGCTGTCAGGTCACCCTGCCCTAGCTGTGCTAGGAAGCCAGAAACAAGTAATGACAAAATCGAGGTATGCCATGGTATACCTGTTGTGAGACAAGTCTAGCTACATTCACATACTTCGTCTGCCAGCCAGTAATTCAGTTTTGTTTTATGCCTCCCGTTACAACTTGCCCGGAACAATCCATTCAGCGCTTGCCAACATCAGACCCATTTGAGCCATTTCCATATTTGGGGATGCTTACCAAATTGATCAACAAATGGATGCTACTATATAGTAACATGATGGCGCAATGATCTCAATGTGTCCAACATGATTCTCGATATGCCTTCATTTTTATGAATGATCCCCATATGACATCTGATATTATCGAGTATCAATGTCTGATATCAATTGGTCTGTTGATGGATTTGCTGGGTATTTTCGGATGCGTTCAATGATGGGATGCTAATGATCAATCGAATCCGTTCAATGATACTATATGATACTATCCATTTTAGGAGTCATTGATATCCAATCATCCATGGATATCAACAAATATCATTCAATATCCATTTGTCCGCAATCTGGGTATAATGGTATATGAATGACGCCTATGCAAGGTAGTGCCTCCCGGTTCTAAGTTGGTTTATAACCACCATGAACTACAGATCTATGTATCATAACTTGGCTTCGAAGCAAGTTTATGATACATAGCAAGTTTATGATACATACCCTCTGGTAAACTAACATAGCAATAGAAAATCACCATTTTTAATGGGAAAATCCACTATAAATGATCATTTTCTGTAGTTCATGGTGGTTGTAGCGGAGTTTTCTTCACCAACAACGAGCGCTTCCGAAGTGAAAAATCCAAGCGGCACTCGTCCATCCGCGCTGGCATCAAGGCTGTGCAGTTCCTGGGCAGCTGAGGGAAGATTTGATATGGTTTATACTGGAGATTTTAATGGGAAAACCATAGGAAAACCATAGGAAAATGGAGGTTGACCCAACCTGGTTATTGAACAGTTTGCCATGGAAAATGGCCCATAGAAATAGATGGATTACCTATTAGAAATGGTGATGTTCCATGGCTATGTTAAATAGCCAGATGATATATATAATATATATATATATTATATTACCCTGGAAGTCCAGGGACTCAAAAAGAACGTCCTCATGAAAATCCGTAGAAAGTGGATCAAAAAGGAACGTCCATGTAAAATCCTCATGATGTACCTTTTGAGGTCCCGGACCTCAAAAGGAACGTTGCTATAAACATCCTGTTGATGTACCTTTTGAGGTCCCAGACCTCAAAAGGAACGTTGCTATAAACATCCTGTTGATGTACCTTTTGAGGTCCCAGACCTCAAAAGAAACGTGGCTATAACATGCTATATAATATGCTATAATCGTGTCCAAAATGAGGACAAATCTAGAATCGTGAGAAATCGTGAGTTTTCGTGAGTAGGCCCTGTAAAAGGACCAAAAAGGAACGGTTAAGGCCCTAAAAGGTACAATATAGCGATCTAAAATCGTGAGAAAATCGTGAGAAATCGTGAGTGCATGCATCACATTTTGATTGGGGGTCATGGAAGCCAAACATCCATTGCTATAAAGCCTCGGCCGTAGAAACCATGACATTGCTACAAACCCTCGGCCGTAGAATCCAACAACATTGCTGTAAACCCTCGGCCGTAGAACCTCGGCATTGCTATGGTTTCTCGGCGATGATCCCTTTTTGTGGCACTTTTCCTAAGGACTCAAAAAGTACGGCCTTGGGACTTTTAGGGTTATGTATGTGTAAATATCTGGGGATTTCATGGTGATATAGCCAACAACACTGTTGTGATATAAGCTTGGTGGTTACTGTTTAAGTGGGATCAGTGTAGGTAGATACTAACCAACAGCAAAATGCGTGGTGTCCAAGATTGGCCATGACCTGTTTGTCCCTTGCTAAAAGTTGTTGTCTTCATAAAAATAATTTGTCTTTACCCATGTAATCCCAAAGAAACATCTAAGTGCATATGGCTACAATGCATTCAGTGGGCGTAGCTGCTGGAAATCAGAATTCCTAAGTCAGAATAACTGTTAAAACCACTGTAGAACCCTAAAGAGAAGGGACCTCCACACATGGGATGTATCCCCACAGGTGAAACTTTCCACATTGCACAGTTCCGGCCACCAAGCTTTACCCAAGAATGTGTTACCAAATTCGTAAAGAACAACTGCTAATATACTTATATAATACAACTTAATAATGTAATTGGATAATCTTAAACACCACCTTTTATAGGAATTAAACAACTCATGTTGTGTACTAGATTCCCCGCAACCCGGCTTTTAACCCGCTTTTAACCCACTTCCCAACATAAAAAGGGCAGCCCAGGCGCCAGCAAACACAGCTCCGAAGCTCCAGAGTCCTGTGCCCAGAAACCAAAAAACCAGCCGCTGTCAAAATGCCCATGATTTGAATGGCTTGGTTTCTGGTCATCACAATAGTACCCCCCCAATTGCTTGAAGATGTTGATAACTAATTCAGACTATGTTAGTGGTTAATAATGGTTAATATTGGTTAATAATAATGGTTACTTACCATCTGGTTATGACTTTCACAGTTTGCCATGGTATAGATGGCCTATTTATAGATGGTATACCCTATTTTTTTTAAAAAAAAGTGGATCTTTCCATGGCAAACTGTTAGTCATAACCAGATGGTATGTTAGATGGCAGCTTTGGAAAACCTCCATGTTTGTCAATCATTTTTTGTAGCTTAATGATCTATAATGAGCATTTACCAAAGTTGCCCTGGCCTACTGGAGGGTAACATGGAACAAATGCGGAAAATCTTGGCAAAATCCGGGTAAGTCAATTGATGTTCCACGTTTCACTCGGATGCCCGGGCAGAACGAATCGATGACTTCTGCAGGTCACTCCACGAACACCTGGAATGGTCAGAATCTGGTTGGTGGCATACTCCACTAACACATCCACTCGGTAACCCCATGAAAATCCCATGAAAATCCATGTTTGGTGGTAAAATGTCCCACGAACACCTGGAATGGTCAGAATCTGGTTGGTGGTTGAGCCCTACCCCTCTGAAAAATATGAGTTCGTCAGTTGGGATGATGAAATTCCCAATATGATGGGAAAGTCATAATCCATTCATGTTCCAAACCACCAAGCAGAATAGATGATATTCGGATCTTTACCTTCCAATGAATTCATTCCTGGGCTCACTGGTGACATGCAGGCTGGAGGGATTGACGGACAAATGACTCAGCAAGCCAGTGATTCTTGGCTCATGCCTGACCGACATTCGATGAAGGAAGTTCTCCAGGAGTGTCAGTGTGTTCTCAAGGTCGCCCACCGCCAACAACGTGCTTGCGTAGTGGGGTGGAGGGCCCATGCGGTGCATGATGTAGTACTGGTGCAGGAGGATCTCTGTCAAGTCTTCAGCTGTCAAGAACGGCTGACACGGTGCAATCTGGATCTGCGCTGTCCCTTGGGATCTTCAATGTGCCACGGCGGTGCCGCGGCCAAGGCTGCAAAAGATCGGTTTTGAAATGGAGAAGCCTAGGCTGCAAGTGCAAGATCCCATCATCTGATATGTTCAGCCGATGTGTTTTTAAAAACCAAACCTGTATAAATACAAAGGGGGCATACATGACTATATGTGCAAATAATAGATACACAGTACGCATAGAATGTGATTATCCCCTTGTGGTGCACCCAGGTGGGGTAGGACCCCTGAGAAATATAATGAAATCATCGGTACCCAGGCTACTGAACCCAAATTGCAAAAATGAAATCTGGGGGGTTCAACCCCACATGTTGCGCAAAGAGAAAATCATCAGTCATCCAACAGAGGGATTTGCAAAAATAAAAATGAGGTTCCAGAAATAAAATTAATAAGATTCCAAGTCAGCATCCACATGTTCCAGAAATAGAAAAAAAAGGTTCCAGGTCAGCATCTGTCTTTCTCAGTTTTCTCTCCCAATGCTGATGGCAGAGGACAGTTTGTTTTCCCTGTGTTGGTGGCATGTCAAGTTTGGTAACAGGGTGAACTTTCAAATTTTTCCGGTGGATAAAATCAGGAATGAATTTAAAGGGTTCCCAAGTTTGAGCCACGAAAAGGGAAGCCCAAAGATGGGGTAGAAGAACTTCATTTTGAGGTTTGTGATGCTGGGGCGATTGCCGGAGACGAGAAGCTGAAAGTTGGTGAAGCTGCCAATGCTGTTGGCAGAGGACAGTGTTGTTTTCCCTGTGTTGGTGGCATGCCAAGTTTGGTAACAGGGTGAACTTTCAAATCTTTCCGGTGGATAAAATCAGAAATGAATTCAAAGGGTTCCCAAGTTTGAGCCATGAAAAGGGAAACCCAAAGATGGGGTAGAAGAACTTCATTTTGAGGTTTGTGATGCTGGGGCCATTGCAGGAGACGAGAAGCTGAAAGTTGGTGAAGCTGCCAATGCTGTTGGCAAAGGACAGTACTGTTTTCCCTGTGTTGGTGGCATGTCAAGTTTGGTACTCTGATGTCAAAGTAGATGGCTCAGAATCTTGAGTTGCGCCATCTATGTCAAATGCAAAATGCGGGGGATAGATGGCTCAACTTCCATTCAAAACAGGTCAGTTGCGCCATGTATGTCCCTAAAAATGACATATTTTTTGCAACAGATGTTATTTTCATCATGTTTTGTCCAATAAATGCACAAGAGATGTGTGTTCCAACAAAACAAAAAGGTAAGCACAACGCAAAAATAAAACCAAAGGGACCCAACCTAAAGTTACTCCACCAGCTGCATTTTGGTGAGCACTTTTCATGACCCATGTCTGAAAAATGACATCATAGGGATCTGACTTACTCACAACTTATGATAGACACCTTTTGAAAAATAAATCTAAAAATAGTTCAGGTCCAAGCCCATTGATTTAATTTTTGAGCACACCATACAGGGATATGTGATTCACGCAGGAAAGTCAGCTGGAAACGATGAACAACTAGCTACCAGTATCTACCAGTCAAGCACAATGACAACATAGGGAAGCTGTGTAAAACAATGCAGGGGAGACACCTTCCGTGGGTCTCCTCGATTTGAGGTGGTTGAAGTTGAAGCCCAGGAACAATGGTGAGTTTTGTGCTGTCAAAGTGTACAATGACAGCACAAATTCTGTATGTTTGCGGTTGTGGACATGTATTGGCATGCGTTCAAGCATGTGCCAATGAATGCCCTCAAGTATCATCAAAGGTATGTGAAAGAAATTACCATACTGACCCCATAATACTTAATGGAAACGGCACCAAAAAATGGAATAGATCCAGCAGTAAACTCTGGTTTTGTTTGGGACGGTATTCAATATGACCCAGGAAGGGAAGCAGTTGTACGTTCATTCCACTTAGAAGTAATCAACAAAATGGGTTATAAATGGCTATAATGCATGCTTTTTCATTGTAATTCCAATCAAACATCAATCATCTGTTGTTGACCAACAAAGAGTTTATATACCTATATATACGTATATATTTATATACGTATATCTGTGTGTGTATGTACTATTCAATTTACATATACTGTATATGTATTCGAAACAAAACTAACAAAGCATTTTACAGCACCTTTAAATGAGCCTAAGCAACAAACATTGGGGGTTGACATGGATTGACATGGATTGACACATGGATTCAACCAGCTAAACATATGCCATTCCAGTATGCTCCAAGCACCAGCTCCTGGCGAATATCCAGGCACAACTCATGTGCGATGGAAATCAGTTGAGTCTCGGGACCTCGCGTCGAAAGATTCGAAAGTCGGACGTTTCACCAAGTTTCACCAAGGCCAACGAAGAAAAATGGGAGAAGTTCAACATTTAAAAACTGGTAATCCAAATGGTCAATCTTAGGATATCTGGGATTATCTGAACCATTCTGAACCCACGTTTCGCCCTCAAAGCTAGGATTATTTGTTGTTGCCTTGATTCTATCTTAGGTATTGCCTGAAGATGTGAGATTTGGCCTCAAGTAAGGATCCAAACATCTTCAGCAGCACTAATTAGTGGCTTTGGAAGCAACGAAAAAGGTGTGGCCGGACCGACGATAAAACATGGGTGAGGATTGACACCTTATTCGTTGCTGGTCTCAACCCCCCTGACAAATCTGGGTCATTGAAAACCATCGGGTAAGGCCAGCAATGACAGACAACAGGAAACCCACCAGGATCAACTCCTCTGCGGATCTTGGAACCCTCTGGTTATGTCAAAATGGCTATTGAAAAGTTGTCATTTATGGTTGATTTACCTAGAGGTTCCGTAGTTTTTTGTACATTTATGGTTGATTTACCTAGCAAAAATATGTCAACATGCTGACTTTTCCCTCGTTTTTTCAACGTTTTTTTTGGGGTCCCCATGGGTCCCCACCCCCGGCCACCCATCTCACCTTGCCGCAGGGAGAGGGCGGAGCCAATGCTGAGCTCCTGCAGCAGTTCTTCGGCACTTCCCGGCGGCCAGGTGGCAATGGGAAGCTCGAACTCCTGCTGGGCCAATAGTGGACATAGTGGTATATCACCATTGAAAGATTTATATCCACATCCTGATATCATAGATTTTTAGAAAATCCCCATTGTTCAATGGGAAAATGGCTGGGGATGGCCATGAAATCCATGGAAAATTGGAAAATCACCACTTTCAATGGATTTTCAAGAAATCATCAACTCAACATTGATGATTGTCCATTGCCATCGTAAATGGCCAGAGAGTAGTAAATCTCAGATGACATTTGAACAGCTCCAGTTGTTGGAGGAGACTTGTTTAATTTAAGATCATCTATGGTATATATTTGTGTTTATTGATTGACCGGAGGGGAAGCACGGCTTTTCAAAATCAAATTTGATAAAATTGTTCTTAACAAGAGAAAACAACGAGAAGTCATTTTGCTGCGCTTCTTTATCTTATCTCGACTCGGTAGCTATCTCGAGTAGAGTACAAATCATACATGTCTCCACACATTTCCTCCAGAAACATCAGGCTTTTGAGGGGTCAACCACCATGCTTTTGAGGGCCCAAGAGATGCTTTAACCCTCTTCAGTAAGCTTTCCGTAGCGTGGCCAATCTAAGAAACCCTGCAAAAATTGGATTTTTGCCGGACAGGCTGCGGTCAGGTCAACGTATCCCCATCGAAATGGCAAAAAGTCGGTTGATCCAGTTTGCACTGGATACTTTCAATAAAATATCCCATAGGATATCACCAGTTTATCACCAGTTTCAGTGGTGACTCTGGTGACCTCCTGATGATCAGTGAAATCCCCATATTGTATACGTCCCCATGTTAGTTTCAGTTTGTTGGCCCTTCATCCATGTTTCTAAAGGTGAAATCCCCGTGGAAATTGCTGCTCAAAGCACCCGGCCTGAAGGCACAGCAAGAGCTCTCTGAGGTCCTCAATGGATTGGTTTCGTTGGGGTTTTTGGCAGGAAGCCATGTTTCTTTAAACAACAAATACTGGTTGGTGGTTGACCTACCCCTCTGAAAAATATGAGTTAGTCAATGGGAAGGATGACATCCCATATAGAACATGGAAAATAAAATTCATGTTCCAAACCACCAGCCAGAATATATCTCATTAACCATTATTAACCACTATTAACCATCATTAACCACCATTGTGATAATGCTAGTAATAGTGAATAGCTGTAGGAGAACTCTGAGAACTCAACGGATTTAATGTTGCGAGATTTCGATTGGAGATGTTTACCATCAAAATGAGTTGTTATCACAAATGCTCAATGAACACCTACTACAACCTACTATAATATAATATAGTGGAAGATTCAATGGATTGGTGTTTGAACCAACGGCTTAACTTCCAAACTGATGGAACTCATACAATTATATTTGTTTTAAAAACAATAAGGTTCACTAGGTGTTGATCGATTGATTGCCATACATTTATATTTAATTGTAGAATTGTAGAGATGTTTTCCAGAAAACTACGTTTGCTTAAGAGTGAATATAGTTTGTTCCTTCGAGTGTTCACTTCATCCAGGGAAATACCATGTAAAAGCAGGTCAATATGTTGTAGGGATGTTTGTGTTGACAAGCAAATATTGAAGGACACAATTGGGAGTCAGTGCGGCAAATGTGGTGGATGGATATATTGTGGAAACATATTTTTTGGAAAAATGATAGAACATTCACGTGGGACGCCTGATTGTTGGTGAATAGTGGTAATTTCATGCGTTTTGTGAATGTCCAATGATCTTCGTTTTGAGGGTTTGACCTCTGTACTGCCTTTAGATATCCATCCCTCAGGTACACTTCCCAAAATCAACAGAGCACATACCATACAAGTCGGCTAGTTTGATGTTTCGACACATGGTGGAAATCGAAGAAAAACCGCACAAGACCACATCCCAACAGAAGGCAAAACATAGGGATCCCAAGACATGGCTATCCCTAGCATCCTTGTCCTCATTCACCAATGTTTGCGCAGAAATCTGCCAAAACAGGTGGCTCAAATGGGCCATGGGAATTACACGCTTCCTGGATGTTCCTGGTAAGTAGCTGGGATATATTTTTAAATCAATATATCAAATTATATCCCAAATACAATCCATATTCTAACTATAGTTCTATCACTAACTCCATGTCCCATCGAATGGACCCTGTGCCGAAGGTCCTTGAAATCTGCGGCCTGAGGTGCGGTTTGATAACCCTTTGGATGGGCCATGAGGGTAGCTCAAAGGTTTGTGACCCTTCTTGGTAAACCATAATGAACCCCGGTTGGGCATGTTCAGCTGTTAAGTTTTGGCTGAGGAAAGCAACCGCGAACGTCTATTTTTGGGCTGCTTAGATTGGAGAATGCCATCAGCAAGCCAATCTAAGAATGGATCATCGAAGGGTATATTGGGCTCAACCACCCTTGCCAACCAGCTGGCCCTCGATGTGGTTAGGGTGCACTATCCACTGGCCCAGGGTCACCCTGAGATTTCAGGTCGGGTAGCGTGAAGCATGATCATGATTTACCCAAAGCAACAATTGAACCAGGCTTTACTTCCAAATTGGGAATTTCACATTATCACACCAGGAAGATCTCTTCCTTCAGGTTGGGATCAAGGCTTGCCAATTTGGATTGAAAAGCCAACTGATTGGCCACTGAGAGTGCACTTGAATCCATGCGTTTGGAACTACGGAATTTCAAATTGCATCATTGATCAAACCATTAAGTGAGAGAGAACATATTCCCTAACTCTAATTATAAATTAATTCTATAACTATAGTTATAAATCTTTCACCATTATAATGGATAATTTTATAGCAAATGTTGGTGATCAGCATCGTGGGTCATATGCTCTTCCAGGGTTGTGACATTCTCATTCCAATCCATCGAAACCAACTTGGAGGTGCGGTTCCACTTATAAATGGATACACAACCATAGCTATAGGGGCTATATCCCAACTAATGGGCTTTATAACCATGGTAATAAGCCCAAATGTAACATCAACTGCACCCCCCAAGTGGGTTATATATATATATGTTCAAATTGTGTCCATTAAACCCCATTAACTTCCATTAAAACATGTTTTTCCATTCAAGTTTGGTAACCATTATACAGTATCCCATTGTGATTCCATCAATAATGTACCATTATTATCTTTGTTAAACCATACATACATGATTACATGACAAACACGTAACACAAACATATATTATATGGTTTAATAGTATGTTTTATCATCAATAATGAATAACAATAAAACCATAGATATATAATCCATATTAAACCATATCAAACCATGGATATTCCAATGGATTTGATGGGTAAACCATATAAAACTACGAATTCCTCCTGCAGACAACACCCAAAACACGCTGTCTCCAAGCGGCGCTCCAGCTGCGACACAGCGCATCTTGCGCCGGATGCGCCCAGCCCGGCAGGCGAAGCGACGCGGCCGGCTCCACGGCGCCTGGCGAAGCCGGTGGCTTGGATGAAACTAATGGATGGAGATTTTTACAAACAATGGTTAATAGTGGTTAATGATGGTTAATGATGGTTAATGATGGTTAATGATGGTTAATGATTGTTAATGATGGTTAATGATGGTTAATGATGGTTAATGATGGTTAATGATGGTTAATAATAATCACAGTTTAAACAACAAATACTGGTTGGTAGTTTGAAGCCCTCTGAAAAATATGATTTCGTCAATAGGAAGGATTATCCCACATATTATGGAAAATAAAGAATGTTTGAAACCACCAACCAGTTATAATCTCGTGTGTTTGATATTAAAAAAATCATTGGACAATGTTTCATATAATTAATGATTATTATTGTCATAATAGTTATAATTGTAGTTGTCATGTTTCATATAATATCAATGTCCTATAACCCTCTGGTAAACGTACAAAAAAAACTATGGAAAATCAGTTTGTTTGTTTTTTTTTTGGGGGGGGGGTAAATCAACTGTTTCTATGGCCATTTTCAATAGCTATGTTAGTTTACCAGAGGGTCACCTGATACAATGATAGGGATTTTATGGCACAATAGGGACTAATAGATGATATTGGGATATGATACGAGAATGATATAACCTGAAATATCGTGATATAATGGTGATAATGTTTTATGTATCATCATGTTTCATCTGATATCAATGTCCCATTATCCCATCATATCATCCCATTGTACCCTCTGGTAAACTAACATAGCTATGGAAAATCACTACTTTTAATGGGTAAACTCACTATAAATGGCCATTTTCAATAGCTTTTTGTATGTTTACCAGAGGGTAAACCTCCATTTTCCTATGGTTTTCCTATGGTTTTCATAGAATGTTAGCCATTACCAGAGGGTATTGTTGTTGGTTACAGCCCCGTTACCATAGCCCCGTTACGGGCGCCTCGGAAGGTGGGCAGCTGCAGCAGCATCTGCAGCAGCTGCGGAGCATTGGGATCTTCGCCCAGCACCGCGCGGTGCACGTCCTCGCGCAGCAAGTCCAGGTCCTGCGAAGGCGAGGTCCGCGAACCATTTCTGCCACGGAAGATCCATATGAATATATACTATGAATGTAATGAAAAATATAACTAGAAATATAAATACAAATATATATATATATATACATTTATTTATTTATTATGAATATATCTAGTCTATATACATATATATATATATGTATGTGTGTGTGTGTGCGTGAATCCATATTAATTATCCTCATCCACTGATGCTGCTATCTCTATATGATATGCATTTAAAGTATGCACATGTAATACAATCAACATTTCTAGCTTCATATTTGGGATGTTCTGATTCAGCCAACTAACTCCGAATAACTATGGATATTATCAATCAGCCAAGAACTAGGGACACTTAAAAGAACCGGTCTGGCTGAATTTCAATAACTCACTGACTAAAAAATAATAAACATAGTGCCATTGGGGGATCATTCCCCATATGTAAAACATCATTCCAGTGAAGTCACCGTGAGGTCATTCTGCTTCGTACAGAAATTATAGGATATCAAGTTCCACGAACATATCTACTAAACTCTAATAAACATCTATTTGAATCATGGATTTCAATTCCATGAATTTTCATTTAACATCATTGGAATGTTGCCATATAGAAACTATTCCCTTGAAATTTCCTTATTCCAACAAAACTATTTGACATTGGATATTTCATTGACAATTCAAACGCCTATTTCATCCATAAATCAATGGGTTGGTTTAAGGGAAAAATTATGGGAAACACCCATATTTCATCATATTTCATAGGAAAATCTATGGTTTCCTGTAGGTTTTCCCTTACGCCAACCCATTGAATTTCTACAAAACGTCGAACCGTTCGACAGGCCCAGCGAGCTGTAAACGGCGCCTGCACGGATTCTAAGCGGTCCAGTGCCCTGTGGATCAGGTGCCTGGGATCCAGAATTTCTTTAAGGACGCCGAAAACAAAATAGTGTTATATGATTTAAAAAGTTTTAAAAAAAATGGGACATTCTTATTTAGGTGGCTGCTATATTATCTATATTATCTGGTTGGTGGTTGACCTACCCCTCTGAAAAATATGAGTTCGTCAATGGGAAGGATTATCCCATACATTATGGAAAATAAAATTCATGTTCCAAACCACCAACCAGAAATAGTGTTATCTGATTCATATCATAATTAGGGGAAAATAAAAGGGAAAAATAATAGGATATCAATTTTTGAAGGACACCTCAACAGAATGACCCAAACTACCCTCCGATTTAGTGAAACATGTGGGATATTGGGATAATGGCTGCTTAATGGCAGTTTCAGATGGTTTTTATATGGTTAAAAAAAACGATTGGATAATAATATTGGATATTAATGTAATCATTATTATTTTTTAACCAATAAAAATATTATTATGAGGGTATATCATTATGTCATTAATGGCGTAAAAAATGTAAGAATGACATAATGGATATACCCTCCGGTAATCAAGCGCGGCTGGCCGGGAAATCGTTCACAACTGGAGGTTTTAGGGGGAAATCATCTATCAATGGTGGATTGTCTTTTTGCGATGTTTGATTGCCTCTCTCTGGTTATGACTAACATAGCCATGGAATAGATGGCCCGTTGAAATAGATGGTTTACCTGGGTTTACCTATTAAAAATGGTGGATCTTTCCATGGCTATGTTAAATAACCAAATGGTAACGGGAAAACCTGAAAATATGGTCATTTTCATCCACCAATCATCCGACCGATCATCATATCACAATCCATCCCAGCCACCTCAAAAAAAAACTCATCCGATTTCATCACACATCCCAAAGCAAATCCAGCATCACCATATCATATCCCATATCATATCCCAAACCCTTACGTGTATGTCACCTATTTCGTGGTGATGATGATATGATGAGAATGTCGCCCTTTACTTTGTGAATGAGAAACATCAGGCAATGTCAACCATATACAAAATCATCTATTTCATCTATATTGTGGCTGACATTGCCCAAGAAAAGAATTTTGGATTACCATCTGGTTATTTCACATAGCCATGGAAAATCACCATTTTTAATAGGTAAACCAAGGTAAACCATCTATAAATGGGCCATTCTCCATGGCTATGTTAGTCATAACCAGAGGGTATATGATCACCATAAATCCATCGATTTTGTGTATGTCACCCCACCCGACCGGGCCCCGTTTTATTCTCCAAGCTACGCTTGAAGGTCACCCTCCTCGCGGTGCAAAATGGGCTCATCCTGAGCGGCGTTTGCCGCGTTTGCTGAACTGTCGTGGCGACAAGTCATTGGTTGCCCTCCAGTACACTAAGAGTTTGCAGTGGAGAAATCACCATTTTTAGTGGGTAAATCAACTACAAGTGGGTGGATGTTCAATAGCTAGGGTGAATTACCAAAGGGTAATACTGGTTTGTTGAATTTACTGTGCATGCGGTAATACATGGTCAATCAATATTAGTTGGTTGTGTGCCATCTTCTATGGCTGCTTTGGGAAATGCACTGAAATCCAATCACCATGATATTGAACACCTGCATTGCATGGTCCCAAATATGTGATTTCATCCCTTGCTAAACCACGGTTTCAGAGGGGGTATTTGGATATTAGAGAAAGGGATTACAAACCATAGTAATAGTTACTTTAATCATCTTTAATCTATATTGGTGGCTGCTATATTATCTATATCAGGCCTGACAGAAACGGTAGCCACAAATGCTACAGTATATTATTTAGTGTGTGAGGATAACCTTACACATCTGATTCATCTGATGGGCCGCCCCACCATTTCTCCATGTCCCAGAACAAATGCATTACACCAACCTGAGCATGCCCAAGTCTTAATTTCATGTTGCTGAAATACTCCTATCACCCTTGTTCCGTGGCTTTATCTGACCGTTATTTCTGCGGACATTGTTTAAATGTCCCTCTCTTCCTATTGCTCAGCGAAATGCTAATTGTCATTGCATACGTCCCAAATCAAAACAAATGTGAGTAGAATATCGCATCTTCCTGATCATAGCTCAGAGTTCACTCAACATCACTCAACATACCCGGCCTGGTAAACATACAAAAAGCTATTGAACATGGCAATTGAAATAGTGGATCTACCCATTAAAAATGGTGATGCTCCATAGTTGCGTTAGTTTACCAGATGGTAATCAAAGTATTAGCCTTTTGCTCAGCATGGTTCTATCCATTTTTGATGCTCACAAAGGTGGTGCATTCATCCCGATCACATAATCTTTACCCATCCCTTAGCCATCATCCAATTCAAATATCAGATGTTCCCCGATGGCTAAACCTTTGCCCACCAGCCCACCATTCACCAGGGTTTTACCCTGGTAAAGCCCTCCATCCATCCCACCCATCAGTTGCCAAAATGCTACATATGTCATTGAATCATTGTCATTTGCCCTCTGGTACACATACAAAAAACTATGGAAATATCCACCATTTGTAGCTGGGAAAATCAAATGGAAATCACCATGTTTGATGGGAAAATCAACTATTTCTATGGCCATGTTCAATAACTATGTTAGTTTACCAGAGGGTAGTTCTTTAAAACCCCATGTTTGCTGGTCTTTTAAGTGGTTCTACTCCACTTTTGGCTGCTGATAGCTATAACGCATTCAAAGAACATCTAAGAACAATCTCCCCCAAACTTTTGGTGGCCAAAAACGGTCAAATCTGGTCAAATGATCCATCCCCCTGTCATAAATCACCCATCCATCCCTCAATTATCCCGTAGAAGTATCACTTTTGTCCCAACCCTTTGGTGGGTGAAAATTGTTATATATATAATATTAGTTGTGTGTGTACTCATATATCATAGAACCCCGTTGAAGATGCATCCCAATTTACCAACAGCCTTTTTAAACGACAATACAATACATTGCACATAATTATCCCAAGTTTTCCTGGACACAGATACCAAAAAAAAAAAGAACCGATGGCAGCGCCGCAGCTGGCTGGAGCGATGTCGAGGGGAAGGCGCCAGCGGCGTTGGACGCGGATGTGGGGGTTGTCCAGGGTGTATTCAGCTTCTCGGAAATGCCCTGGTACCCAGCCCCACTGCATGATGCCATCATCATTTCAGTGAAAAATGACAAAGCTCGCTCGACAATTCAGGAATCGAGTGCACGTTTCGATGCAGCATCCTCGACCATGGCTTTGGCAAAGCGAGAATCCGCAATGGCCATCCCATGGAATCCCTACTGGATTCAAATCCCTATGAAATTCCGAGATAAAACACCATTGAGTTACCATTGAATCACCATGAAACACCATGAAATCCCTCTGAAATCCGTCTTCAATCCCACTAAACCACCAAAAATCACTATTCGGAATTGCTTGAATTACCATTCATTCAACACCTTTTTTTACAGAAATCCATATGAAAACCATCGAAAGCCCATGGTTTTCACCAAGGCACCAACTCGTCTTTCACCCGCTCTGCCAAGCGATGCATCTCCGGAAGCTGCAGAAGCTCAGGGCTGCTGGGGCGCTGCTCAGGCACCTGGAAGATTTTTCCGGCACCGCTGGCAGGAAAATCACCAAAATCCCCGAAGTAAATGGATGTTCCATGGGAATTTCAGGATCCTAGTAAGTGAATATCCCAGCAAAATATGGCCAAACATAATTATGGTACTAACGTACCTCCATTTTAGGATCCTGGAATTCCCATTGAGAGGTTTTCAATACAAAAATATGTGGAAAAATATAGAAAGATATGGGAAAATATAGGAAAAATCCTCGAACTCAACTGGGAGATTTATGGAGATATCCAATTGTCATCATTGATTGCCGGAAGGTCATGCGGTTGAATGGGTGGTTGGAGTGGATAACGACGGCATGTATATCTGGCTAAATTCTAATAATTGGGGTCCAAAAAATCAAGGATTGCCCATTGCGAGAAACATGTTAGAAGTAAATACTCCACAACCCAGTGTGACCATTGGAATAATTAAAAAGCATAATAACAAATTGCTATAGTTATGGTCATACTGATTGTTTCAGCAACGTAATGGATATCACTATTGTGAATACGGTTCAACTATAAAAGCTTATAATGTTAGTAAAACAATAATTAACCACCCATGTCTTGATGTATAATAACCATTTATGGATATTTATGGTACAAAAAGGGTATGGTCGATCCTCTTGCTTTACTAATATCACCATGATTACCCTCTGGTTATATGTCAAAATAGCTAATGAAAATGGCCCATTTATAGTGGATTTACCAATTGAATATGGTGATGATGGTGCATGATATGGTGATGTCATGGGAATATCATTGTTTACCCTCTGGTTATGTCAAAATAGCTATGGAAAATTGCCATATATATATATAGTATATAGCTGATTTACCTATTAAAAATGGTGATTTTCCAGAGTTATGTCTGGTAAACATACAACAAACTATGGAAAATCACAATTTTTAATGGGAAAATCCACTATAAATTGCCATTTTCCATAGCTATGTTAGTTTACCAAAGGGCATGGTGTAACCCCAATGACTTGTCACCGTGGCACTGGCGTCAAAAGCTTGGTCAACACCGAGCAAAGATCCTGGCAGACTTCGTCGTCCTGGTCGCCGAAACTACCAAGCCAGTGGGGTTACCATTGGGGATTTTGCCAGGAAAAATAGGGAATTCATTGGAAATTGATGGGGAAAAATAGGGAATTCATTGGAAATTGATGGGGAAAAATAGGGATTTCATTGGAATTTGATGGAATCATTATGTGTATATATATATATGTGTGTGTGTGTGTACCCCGGCGATCACATCAGATTGCAGTCCACACTGAAGAGATAATTATCTATTTATTTTTTGTCAGGGCTTTGTGATCATGCTAAGAACCACCACAAGTTTGGATATAACTCTTGCAGCATTACCTACCCTAGGTAAGGCCTATGTGAGGTCTATGTAAGAGAATATCCCTACACCAGCTGAAAACCGAACATGAGCCTTCACATTGCGACCCCTGAGACTGAGGCAGAGGGCAATCATGATGCTGGTCGGTGTGAAATTGGTAACTTAAGTGAATCATCTGGAGAATTTTTGGCTGTTTTCAATCCACACCAAACATATTCATGTGTCAACTGGGATCATCCTAGGTAGGATATGACAAATGTACATATATATGATACGTATACATATATATATATATATATCTTTACAGTCTTTACATGTCAATGTATAAAATATCTAACACATTCTACTAGTATCTTAGAAGCCAACCGCCCAACTACCTCTGAACAATGCATGAAACCAACATCCCCCGCAGCATGTGGCAGCCCGCACCACGAGGGCGTTTTCATCCCACTTGGCCCGTGGCCCTGTGGCCCAGAGTTTCTTATAAGATACGGACCCGGCTGATGGTGCAAGAATCAAACGCCCCGGCACCATATTACGCAACATTGAACTAATCTATAGCACAAGTTCAGTCATGTGTCCACTAGTTGCATGCAACCGGTAAACTAATATCCAATTAATTCATAGGGCTCAACTACAAAATTTACACAGGGATTCTTCCACTGCTAGGTTGACTACCAGAGGTAACTTTACCGCCCCACCCCAACTGACAGATTGGCAAATGCTACGTGGAACGACCTTGGCATAAGTTCTCGCAACCATTTTCCTGGCATGGAACATCATTATGCCAAGTCTTAGATGCTCAACAAAAAAAGGAAGTTCTTAGTTGGGATATCCACTAGCGTACTATGGCCAAAGGTTAAGCTTACATATCTTATCAATATTCCAATTGTTCGTGGGCTATGTGTGTTACCAGTCTATATCTTTGCTGATGTCCCCGTTTTGGTTGAAAGATATTCCAGTCTTGTATTACTTATGGTTGCTTCGAATATCATTTCCCTACCAATTCAAGTGCGAGTTTACTCACATATCCCAAATGTTGAGGAATGATCAATCCCATTCAATCCCCATATTCGCATATAAATATACATATATATTATACTTAAAACCCAGGTCTTGCACTTTTTGCTGATGGTTTTCTCAGTTGTTCTCTGTATTTTATACATGTTGCATGGGTTTTCCCATCTTTGTTCAACCATCAGCCAGGAGTGGATGCCACGAAACATGGCAACTTTTAAATCAAAACCCGCAGAAGCTCTCAGCGGCCCAAACCTCAGAGCGCTGGTGACTGGATCATGAAACAGCCCCTGGAAGCAGAAAATCTGATTTATGCATAAAAATATACGCATATATATATATATATGTATGTATGTGTGTCTGTATTAGTGTATATGCATATTAATGTCTGTGTATATATATATATACTATCATTATATATCGTATGTGTCTGTTGTTTACCTATATATATAATATTATAATATAGATGAAGCAAACATGTATACGTATACAGGTTGGGAATGGTTGGGATATACCTAATATACCTGTACCCCAGCTGTTTGCTACCCATCTGCCAAGTGCCAACTTTTGGGGCGTCACGGGAAAGTGTCCATTGCCAGAGAATGGAATTACCACATGGTAAACGATAGTAGGGATCCATCATCCATTACAAAAACTCTTGGTTGATGGCATATCATGACATATCCTGACTATCTCCTAATACTATCCTATACTATTCCCATGTTTCTTGGTTTGATACTGCCAATTCAATATCCCAGAAGACAGAAAAAAGCAAATAGTTCTCTATTGTTTCTGATTCAATATCTGTCGTTGCTTAAATCACGCTTTTGTTTGTTAAATCCCTAGCCGTCCAGTCCAGGTTGATATACCGTTCAAGTTTTGTGTGCTTTAAAAATCCACATGTCCAATCAGGTTCCCAGCATACCCATTGTATCCATCCAGTCAGTTATATCCCCCTTTTCTATCCAATTCTACCTCCATGTCACTTCCAAAACAGAAACCTCATGAACTGGTTGATGTCAACCACAACTTCTAAATGTGGCAAACCTGACTGTAAAAAAATACAACTGGTTGGTCGGTTCAACCCCTCTGAAAAATATTAGTCAGTTGGGATTCTGATTCCCAATATATGGAAAAATAAAAATGTTCCAAACCACCAACCAGACAATTATTACCATCCCTGAAATAAATGGAGGTTTCTAGCTGGGAAAATCATCTATTTCTATGGGCCATCTATACCATGGCTATGTTAAATAACCAGAGGGTAATTACCAAAAATGAGTGTTATAAACTATCCCCAAAATGGTAGGTCTATCATTGGATTTGTCATAAACCTCATGAAATGGTTGGTTTCGACCACCATTGTCCCACTTGGTGCTGACTGCATCACCATTAAGTCACCATGTTCAACTTATATCCCATAATTCATTTTCCTTTATATATATATAAATGGTGTTTTAAAAAAGAGTTTCCAATTATATAAACCACTACTTGGGATCTATTTCCCATGAATCTATAACAATTACCCTTTGGTAATTTAACATAGCTATAGAAAATCACAATATTTAATAGGTAAATCAGCTATATATGGCAATTTCTAAATTACCAGAGGGTAACAATGATATTCCCATGACATCACCATATCATGCACCGCGCCTTGAGGCTACGCAGCCTACGCGGCCTGGTACAGGGACTTGGTCTTGGCATACAAGGCCCGGCCCTGCGCCGTCTTTCCTCCCACCTCAGACGCGTCTGGCCCTGTTGATCCCATTATTGATCCCATGAGCATAGAACATGAGCATAGAAAATGTTCAGATGGGGGCAAGACCTTACTGGCGCTAAACGTAGGGAATGGATGGGAATGGATGGGAATGGGGGTTGCTGGGATTATTATTGATAGTTATTGTGGATCATTCCCTCATTGCCTACTAAGCACAAGTAGCACAAGTAAGAGAAACATCCATGTTTTCTTTGTGCATAGAATCTTCAAATCATTGAATGCCCATGAGAAACATCCCTCATTCTGTACAAAGCCACTAAATGATCTAAGTTCTAAATGCGCTTAAGTTCACAATTCAGCACCTTTTTCAAAGCTCCATTAGATAAATCGACTTGGGATTCACAGCGGTCTAGGGCAAGTCATTGAGGATCAACATATGCATCCACATCCGTGGTGGAGGTGATCATTGTGACAAAAAAAATAGCATATCTAGTCCCTATTAGATGGTCAAATCCCCATCGCATAATGATTCATAAACACGTGAATATCCATAATATATCATAATTCCCCGATGATTTTTTGCACTATTCGCCTTCTTTTGACTGGTGAAATCTCAGCATTTTCACAACTCTATCGAAAGTTGCGCCGCGGCGCTGGGCAGAATCCCTTGATGCCAAGCTCCTTGCGCGCCTGTTGGAATGCCTTCCTGAGCCGACAGGCCAGCGAAGCCACGTTTGGACGCGTGGCTAAGGCGTTTGGTGAACTATAGTTGTTCTTTATTTGTTGATGAAGCTGACTAATTCACTTACCTGAAAGTAGCTGGTCATTGTGATTCATCATTTGCTTTATTTGGAATTATGATTGAGCATAGGTACTGACTGATAATGGTTAATCATGATTGGATATATAAATATAGATATAGTGGCTCATAATGGTTTATAGTTTACAATGCCATCCCCGATCACATTAAATTCCTCCACATTTCCGGGCCCGAAAATAAGGAAACCCAATAATGTGTAACCAGGGTCTTGTTTTTGAAGGATCTAATATTTCCATAGTTTCAAGTGGAAGGGTTGGTTTAAGGGTTTCAAAATGGGTCCACAATATCCAGGAAAATTACGGTTGCATATATCATATAACTATATAATAAACTATTAGGTGCCCGACCCCGCGTCGGGCCGTGTACGAAATAGCAATGCATTTGGGTCAAAATTGCGCTCTCGTGGTAGTCTCCTGAGGATTTGCTCGTTTCAGAGTTGAAAAATCACTTAATGTTAAGTAAAGCAACAGTAAACCACCCATATTTTGATGGTTTATACCACCCATGTATGGTGAATTTGGGAATGATTTATATCTTGATTTACAAACTTTGCCCGCGATTTCCCAAAACATTGACCTGCGAACAAAACTTCAGTCAATATATAAATTAGTCAATATATAAAACTTTGCAGGCCAACATTTTACAAACTTCAGTCAATAAAACATTGACCTGCGAACATAGCTCAATGTTCAGCTTCAGCGCAACATCCCTTAACATCACTTTGTGGTGCTTTTAACAACTCCGCAGGGTATATGGTCCGAGGTTGACACGCGACATATACCCTCCGGTGATTTCACGGTTCTGTTGAATAGGTAAATCATGGTAAATTATATGCATAATTTATATACATAATCTACAGTAAATTAAAAATGGTACTGTTTTCCATACCTATGTTACCCTCTGGTAATTTAACATAGCTATTGAAAATCACCATTTTCAATGGGTAAATCCACTATAAATGGCCATTTTCAATAGCTACGTTAGATTAATACCAGAGGGTAAATAGCAAGAGGGTAGGAATCAATCAATACATGTTTGATCTGGATGCTCTCGAATCATTGCACCCAACACCCCAATCATCTTGGGAAATCTGCGTCCCAGCAAGGGAAAACACACAGGGCCCATTGTCATTAGGGGCCGGGGTTCCGACTTCCGACTATCTCCCGATCTCCCCGATTATCGGTTTAATGTCATGTAACCCCATCTCCCCGATCACATCAAACACCAGTTTTTTTTGGACCCAATCTTTATTCTACATGTATAGATCTAATGCATTCAGCTAGGGTTTTGTTCGGGGTGGCCTGTCTATGATATAGGGGAGGGGGATTATATATAACTGGATATATTCCATGCTGGTCCAAAAAATGGGCGTATAATGTTGCCCTCTCAACCTGTAAAAATTATTGAATACCACCAACAAACAACACGGGTCAATAAGCAAACATGGAAATATGGGGTACTCCAAATTTAAATCCCATTGAATTTTACGGGTATGGTAGCTTTGGCCGAACCCAAGTTGCTTCCAATTAGTGATTGATGAGGAGAGCCCCACTCCATACGGGAATCAGGGTCTTTCTTAATGAATCTTAGGGTCCGACAATCAAACGAAAAAACATTAGGTTTTGATTGTGGAATTCAACCTACTGCAGCACCCTTATGTGTTTGTCCAAAAACATAAAACGCACCACGATAATGGAAAACATCCAGAGAAGGAAATGATGATGTCCGTTTTCAATTGTGCAAATTAATGTTGGTTTTCTTTTGCGAATCCTCTTCCTATTCCTCCTCTTTGATTGCTGTTCTGGTTGTTGGTTCATTTTCCTCTTCCTCCTGGTTTTCGTCTTCCTGAAGCAGAGTCAATTCGCGTTTGCTGTCAATTCAGCCCAGAATTGTTGCACAGAACTGGCGCCAAACACCGGCAAACTTCCCACGCTGCGTTGGCTAACCCCCCTTCCTTGTTCTCTTTCCCTTCTCTGTTCTTTTGGTTCCCAAGACTGATGGGGCCTGCGAGCAGGGTTTGAACCAGGTCTCAACTACCTATTACATGACATCATGCACATTCATGGGCCGTTTCCTATTTCATGGCTCCTCTTTCTTTCTTCCTTTATTTCCCTTTGTTAGATGGGGGTCGACAAAAATCCTTCAAAATCCAGTTGCTCTGGTTTTCGGAAGAAAGTTGCTGGTAGTTCGATTTTCATCCTCCTCGATACTTTCCGGGTTCCAACTGATGCATTTTGACAAGTTCTGGGTGAATACTTGGGAGGGAAGGCGGTGAAGGGACGTATGGGTCTGGCATGAGTAATTATGGCTGATACATGCTACCCCAGTTGTTTCAATCATGAGGTACATAATATTAAACCATGCCATGGCAATGCATGGTTTATGCTGTTCCAAAAGGTTGGTACAACCCCTGTCTCGGGTATGGCTCAAAATTATTGACACCCAAACATGGATAAAAATGGATGCTGTCAGATATAACAGCATGACATTGTTTTTTTTCGTGGCTTGAGATGTCTTCGGGATTCTTCAACAAATAAAACTTGGGGTCGTCCGGGTCGCTGCAGTTTCAGCAGGACAAGGAACGTCCAGCCGGAAATTTTGCCATACATCTTCTTGGCCGATGCATGCGCCTTCTTCGTCACCTCAGCTTGATGCTGAAACAACCAGCCCCTCCCGGTGGTGTTACTTGGTGTTCAAACCTCTTGGTGTTCAAACCTCTTGGTGTTCAAACCCCCATCAACTATGTATTAGTTATAATTATTTAGTCATGTTATATAGTTCAAAACCAACTTAGCAGCGGACCATGGGGCACCATTATGCACTGTTTTCAAGGTTGTTTACCAGAATTTGTTTAGACTATCTGCGTTTATTGCAAGTCATCCAGGACGTGAGCATGAGAAATTGAGCTCATCGACTTGGTGGTTTCTTGATATCTATGGGAATCAACAAGTGCAGCAGGGGTGCAAGCCCAAATAAATCCAATCCCTAAAAGGATGAATGGTTCCATTGAATGGTCAGGTCGGACTCGAACAAAGGGTACCAGTCCATGGGCCGCAACTTTCAAATTGCTTTGCAAAGGCAATCTTTGTTGGTGAATAACCTTAATGACCCACTAGGCCACTAGGCTGTTCATATAATTGGGGGGAAAAAACGTTTTAGTAGCCAACTATCACTATTTCAGAGGAACCTCCTAATAATCAATAATCAACTAGTGCTTGTTAACCTTGGGTTGGCACTATATGTTTGGTGATGTTAACCATCTGGCTGTGATATGTTGAGACAGCGCACCCCTATTCGAACTAGTTCACCTGGCAGAACTAGTTTGCTGCACCCCGACCTGACATCTTTGATGATCTTGCGATGATTCCCAACACGAATGGCAAGGTGGTGCCCTGACATAAATTGCTTTGTAAACCTCATTACTAATAGATTCATCTACAGCCCAAGTCTATCCAAGTGGTAAGCCCAAGAATAAACCATCCCATTATCCCATCAACCATGAGGGGGCAGCCAGGGGGCATATGCTATGAATGATCCCCAAGAGGGGTATACATGGTATACCACATCAAATGAGTTGGACACCACCTGCAACCAGCTGGCGATCTTTCCGCGCTTGTTCACCATCAAATCCTGGGATGCAATAGCTTTGTCAATGGGGGAAACAACCATCCCCATTCCATCGGAAAACCACCGGCATTCTCCCAAGAAACACATGGCATATCTTGGGGCCGTGCCATATTTTCGAACCAAACCATATCTATCCATATCTCTGATCATTTCTGCCAAAAACCATCGGGTTTTATCGAGCAAAACCTGCATCCGAGGGGGATATTGGCCCCTCCTTGACGACCAACACATGGAAAACGGGGATTGAACCACTACCCATGTTTGCCCCTGAAAGAAATCAGTGGGATCTTAGATTCATCAAAAAAAGTTAACACTACACTCATTCACCTACCAAACCCAGGTAAAAACCCTGTCAGCAATGTGTTGGAGTCTGCATTGCGATGCAACAATTGATGAACATTGAATGTCATATATATATATATATATGTATAATATATATATATACATATATATGCACATAAAACAATATAACATATGTATATATATATATATGTCATGCAGGATATCTCAAAGCAACTTGGGGACACATGGGGATACAGTCTACAAACGTGGGAGAAGTATACAAGATGTGAACTTTTCTCAAGCGATGGTGCAACCCACCACCGGTCATCAAACATGGCTGGGAAATCCGTGGAAATCCTCCAACCAAATGGGCATTGCAATGGGAAAATCATGGAAAATCATCCGACCAAATGGTTCTTTTTTTCCAGCAAACCATGGCAATGAGTTTTCCATGGAATCTATTAGTAATGAGGTTTTCCATGGAATCTACATATAACCCCCCAAAAAACTAATAGAGTAGAGGTGTTCCATGTTTTTTTCTCCCACGTTTTCGCTATGTTGCTACACAAATCTCCTTGTTTCCTGCATGGGTCGGATTGGAAAAGTCTGAGTTCTGAAGCCGGGGGCATCCATCCAGTGGAGAGGATCAAACTGGCTTGTGATTTTATATTGTGGTAAACTACCATAAGCATGAAAAAAACACCCATTTTAAATGGCCATCAGAAATAGTTGATTCACCCATTAAAAAACCATGAATGGTAATTTTCCATAGCTGCAATCAACCATGAAACTGGGTAAATTATAATATCTCACTAACCTGAATTAAGGCCATTTGGGAATGATTTCCCTTACTAACCATGATTCCAGTGAGGTCGCAGTGAGGTCGTTATAATTTACCCAGATGAATGGTAATTTTCAATAGTTATGTTGAATTACCAGGGAGTACGTGGTTTGAAACCTCCAGTTTGCCCAGAAAAAAAAATGCAGGCTGCACAGTAACTATGTTTGAAACCACCGCCCGAAATTTGGAAGATCCACCAGGGCCAAAATTGGACACAGTACCTTCCAAAATTAATCATCTTTCATCAATTTTCTAGCTGGCTGGGTTGATGGTTGGCAGAAAATGAAGTTATTGTTGAAGTGCCAATCCAAGATTGATGTACCCAGATTAGACCTGAACATATCCCACTGAAAAGCACCATGTGTATTGGGTGGTAAATCCCTATACGTTTGATGGTGTTGCCCTTCCTAAATCCAAAACATCACCCCTAAATACCCAAAAACTGTAGCTTACTATCTGTAGCTCCAACTGGCTGTGGATGGCCAATAGAGAAAATGGATAACCGGATAACCATGGCTCCTTTTACCGCTCCCTCCCTTCACCACTGGATAGTTCTGTTGAGTTCGGTTTTTCCCAAGATGATATCCCCATCATATTACCATTAAACAGTTGGTGTTCCAATATGTTTGGCATGAAAGCCAAATCATTCAAATTACATATACGGTTACATTTATATCCCCGCAATTATCCCTATAGTATCACCATTAAGTCGCTATTGTGTTGTTTCTCCATGCGCTTTTTCCTTTCGAACAACGCCAAGTGTCCGTCTTCTTGAGGCCTGGAGGATCTTCGATTACCGATGACCCAAAGAAGTCTTATGACTAACTTGGTGATACTGAGTATGGTGATATACCAGAAAATCCCCAAACTAAATGGAGGTTTCTAGCTGTGAACATCATGTATACATCGGGGACTGCCCATTGAGAAACGAATTACTTACTTCAATGGTGACAGATTCATGGTGAATCAACGACAATTTGGATCCTGGAATCCGTTGATAGCAACCCCAAAAAATATATACCCTCTGGTTATGACTAACATAGCCATGGTTAAGCCATGGCCCTAGTTGAAATAGATGGTTTACCTAGCTATAAAATGGTGGATCTTTCCAGTTCGCAAACTGTGAATGTCATAACCAGATGGTGCCGAACACTTGGAAAATCTTGGAAACCTGGAAATTCTGGAGAATTTCCATCATCGAACTATCATTCTGGTTTTTTTTTCCGGCACCTTAGAACCTTTGTGGGGGGGCTACCATAGAAATGACATGAACAAACATGGTTTGTAACCCATGAATAAATCTGGGAATCTTCCACAACTGGGGTTGTGGTCATGATCAACACCTGTCGCTTGGGACATATTTGTATGAACCCCAGTGGTAAACTGGGCCATTGGGGACGTCAGTTTCCAGGTGCCACGGTTAAAAAATTGGGAAATCTTTGTCCATGTGAAGAACCCTTTTTTTTTAAAAAAACGTGTTAACAAAAACTATCAGATTCAAACCTTATACCGTCTGGTAATTTGAGATAATCATAGCTATTGAAAATCATTAATTGGCAATTCGTCCTAAATAATATAGTGAATTAAATGCTCAATTACTTTTAATATATATGTTTTTTGATATCGGATTCAAACCAATGAAACATATTGGTAAAATGGATTGCATATAGTTTTTGTTGTAAAAACATATGCTTTGATTTTCTCATTTCAACAAGAATCTGATGGCTGGTTGGTGGTTGAGCCCTACACCTCTGAAAAATATGAGTTCGTCAGCTGGGACGATGAAATTCCAAACATATGGAAAGTCATAATCCAATCATGTTCCAAACCACCAACCAGTATATCTCATTAACCACTATTAAACCACGTTTTTAACCACTATTAAACCATTCTTAACCATTATTAACCGCCATTAACCCATCATTATGGCTGTTCCAGTCACCACCAACCAGATGGTGTTCAAGCCCGGTCACCTGTATAGGTCTTCTCCTTGTATCCCTTCAGGACGGAGGCACGGCAGTGCTTACCTCGGGTGCCCCAGCTAAATCGCTAAGTGAACATGAGTCCAATACCCTCTGGTAAACTAACATAGCTATTGAAAATCACCATTTATAGTGGATTTTCCCATGAAAAATGGTGATTTTCCATAGCTATGTTAAATTACCAGAGGGTATCTCCAATGAAAATTAGGGTTTATTGAGGTTATATTAATCTAGGGTTCATGGGGAATCGCTGGAGGGTACCAGCCTGTATAAAAGTTTTGGAAATTGGAGTCGTGCTCGACTATCCTTAATCCATGGATATTTTATCACGCAAGAAAAGTGGAGTTAATAGGAACCGCCAAAAAAAAATGCACCTTTTTGTGTGGTAAAAACTCTACAAGTCCCGAAACGATGGAAACATATTCTTTGGAACCGCCCACAAGAATTGGAAATATAATATGTATATAAATAATATAAGATAATATAAGTAATATGTATATTGTACAATTTGCATCAATTTTGCCACATTTGTCTAGGCTCAGATTGTACCAATTACAAAGTCTATCTTTTTTGGGGGTTGCTGTAGCCGAGAAATATGGGGATAGAATCACAGATCCTGGTCACAGTGGAATTCATCATGTTGACATAACCATCCGAATATAGGCGTGTCCAGCGGAAATTTCCCTCAAGCTGACTCCAAGGAAGTACATAATTACGGAGATTGGACATTCCCACATATGATCTCCCTCAAGTATGAGCTTTGTGGCACAGCGACCTTTTTGGGCACCACCATCATGCCGACTCATGCACGAGTATATTTGACCTACCCCAAATGGACGATATCAACGTCAATAGACAACGGTCAAATACAATTTATGAAATACTGATGCTGAGTTACACACCATCATAGAACTATGGGAGACTTTTTCTATTGTATCCTATGCATTCCTGTGCCTGATCGGAAACAATCACCTATCGTTTGGACGCATGTGATGGGAAATAACAGAAAAAACAACAGATCCTCGCATGTCCTTTCAAATGCCAAGAGCAGGAGAAGATCATGTGCTTTCCCTTATCTTTCCAGTCACTGAAAAGAAAATGAACATGAGAATGAACTAGGTATTGTATTGTATTATAGCATCCCTGAAATGAACAATGGCAAGCAACAGAATAGCAGTAGGTTGATTCTTAGCATCTGTTATGAATCCCCTACAATTTTGGGTTGCTTAATGTTGCTTACCCCACGGCGATGGCAAAAACCGAAACGCACCTTTTTGGGATCCAAGGCGCCCTTGGCAATGACGCTCTTTTTCATCGCTTTCATGACTTTCATCTTCTTCATGACTTTCATGGCCTTCATAGCCTCGAGGCATGACGGCGCCAGCCCAATATTTGTTGACCAAATGTCAGCCAATATGGGGCATAGAATGGTATAGAAACATCAGAAACCAACCAATATGATCCAATAGTATACAACATGGGTATGACTGTGGTCTGTCAGAAGTCAGAACCACCTGCAAGTGGAGGGGTTTGCCTCTAAGTCGTTTGGGGTGCATTTACTCGTCTCAAGAGGAAAGGGCCAATGATTGAAGGAGCTCCGTTTGTGAGGCACTGACAATGGCTCTCCGATTCTTCAGCAGACTTGTTCAGTCTGTATGATAGCCCGATTTTTCAGGCCAATCAGCAGAATTTTCCCAGCATCATTTAATCACTCAGGTCTTGATCTCTTGATCGTGCGAAGTATGTCGATCAATCCGTGGATCTTAGGCTCAACCGCAAACACACATACGTTTTCTTGGTGGTAACTAAATATGTGGTATCTCATTAACCATCATTAATCACTATTAACATCTATTAACCACTATTAACTTGGTTCTGACTACCAAGAGCTTAAAAGTCTTGCACCCGAAAAACCAATAGGTCTACCCCATTGATGGACTTCGACCCCAGATTTCATCAGTTCAAACACGATTTGAAGGTGATTTCGACCCCCGTTTTGCAAAGGTTGGGCCTAGAGTTGGTTTAAACGGTTTGAACCCATTTTTTCTGGTTCAACGATGTTTGAATCAAGAATGTTTGAAGCAATCCGGTGTAGTACGGGACCCTATTGATGTCCTTTAAAATCGTTTACCCTCTGGTTATTTAACATAGCCATGGAAAATGGCCCATTTATAGATGATTTTCCCATTAAAACCTCCATTTATAAGGGATTTTCCATGGCTATGTTAAATAACCAGATGGTAAACACGTTTAAATGTGTTTAAACAGTGAAGCATGTCTAAACATGACATCCCCCTGGGGGTTCTTTCTCGCTCCGGTCTACTCAAATCACTCATGTGGGACATGTTCAAACAGCCCCACAAGATATGTGTTTATATAAACGTTTAAACATTTAGAGGGTCATGGCTCTAAACGTATTTAAACAGTTTAAAGTTCAAACGATTTCATGTTTAAACGTGTTTGAAACAATTCTGCCTTTTTGTATTGTTATTTAACTCCCTAGCCTTCACCGGATTCTTCCCAGGCCTTCATAGCCTTCATCGCCTTCATGCCCTTCATGGCCTCTGGTTTCGGTGTGTTTACCCCATTGATTTAGCAATTTATAGTATCAATTTATAGTAGCAACTGTGGTAGTATCTTATGATCCCAAATCCCAAGTGGACTTTATCTACCAAAACTCTGCAGTACCCGCCTAGAACTCGGAATTTCATGGGAAATTCACAATCAAGTTGTCAAGGGAGCATTCGTCAGGAAGTCAACCAATATTGATGGCAAATCAATGTGAGCCACACCCATACTAGTAGTTCGCCATGGAAAAAAAACTGGTAAATCTCAAATCCAATGTATGGCTGGTGATATGATTATATAATATATATATATATCATGTTATATCACATGTTGATACATTTTGTTCAGTAAATTTGCCATGAACTTGGGACATCTCTTGATGGTCTCAAAAACTCATCACCTTCGGGAGGCAGTGTGGACATATGGCTATCGATTATTAAAAAAACATGGGTCAAACCCTGCTGTTCACACCAAAATAGCTGGGATTTATATGGATTCATGCCCCAAAACTGTTGCGCTGGCAGGTGAAAACCTATGATACCAACCATAGTGGAATGGGGTGGATGAACATCCATGAATTTCCGCATCTTCCAGCTATTTTGGATGAAAATAGCTGGAACCAGCAGGGGGATGACCCATGGCTGACCCATCCCCGGGCCTTCATCGCCTTCATCGCTTTCATAGGCAAAGCCATGACTTCCAAGCGGCGTCCGTCCAAGCGAGGTGCGAGCGTTGGGAGAGTCGAAAAAGCTGCGGCCGGGGCCAGTGCATCCTCAAAAGGATAGCCTCCAAAAAGATAGATCAAATGCTCCATGGTGCTGGAATATGAATCCCAACATTTGCCCTAAAAATCACCCTGTTTTGTAGGTAAATATACCATACATGGAGCATATGGGATAGATCAGATGCAAACAAAACACGAGTGAATGACATTGAATTACTGGTTGGTGGTTTCAACCAACCCCTCTGAAAAATGATGGAGTGAAAGTCAGTTGGGATGATGATATTCCCAATATCATGGGAAAAATAATCCAAATGTTCCAAACCACCAACCAAAAAATTACTATGTAGCTGCTGTATTTTGCTGGGGTCAGTACATAACAACTTTTTCGAAGGTGGGTTTAGCCTCAAACAACATGGTCATCTATGGAGAAAAGGATGACAACCTTTGAAAAAAGGGGATTGGGAGCGGCATTCTTTTTTCGCAGGTTTCAGTATTGAACTACCCATCCAAGCTTGATCTGATGGATCTGCCTGTCTGTAGTCGATTCACTGCCAGTGTGCTAACCCCGACCCCTCCATCACCAGAAAATTCAGATTATTTCCCAGGATTCCCCTGTGGCGAAAAATCACCACATCCCAGGAAAATCACATACCCGGCCTGGTAAACTTACAAAAAACTATTGAACATGTCCCATTTATAGTTGATGTACCTATTAAAAATGGTGATGTTCCATAGTTATGTTAGTTTACTAGAGGGTAATCATTCATAACCGTTCATAATCCCATTCATAATCCCAATGATTCATAATGATAAGTTGACTTTCCCTCTTGAACCATATATAAATCATATATAAATCCAAATCCAACATTATCAAACCACATAAAAACTACCACTAATCATGGCAAACTACCATTAAAGCTCCATAGCTCGGGGATCTGCATCACCCCGTCGATGGCGTTTGTCCTGTGGCAGCCAGCTGCTAAGCCTCCGATGGATGCTCTCCTGGAGAAATCGTGGGAACATGGGAATAGAATGGATACCGAATATCAATGAATATGGAATGATAATGAATATGGAATGATAATATTCTGGAATATTATCATATTAATATTATGGATATTACGGATATTATCATTATATATGGAATATTGTGGAATGTTCCCATGATCATTCTGATATCCGAGAAATAATTATCCATGATACATCGATCGAAACCAAAAATGATTCTGGATTAGAATCAATAGAATGATGATAATCATGATTGTAGATATGATATATGGGGAAGTATGATGTACATTCATAAACAAGGATACATAATATATATATAATACATATCCGGTGCTTTGTGACAGTTTGTGAACCGGATAATTGTCACCACATCATATCTTTACATATAGGTAAATCATCCATAAATGGACCATGTTCAGTGTTCAAGAGCTAAACTGTTAAATTTCTGAAGGCTAAGTTGTGGTGACTTTCTGAAGGCTAAGTTGTGGTGACTTGGTAGAAAAAATCATGTTCAACCTATATACTATATCCCATCAACATATTCGTCATTTCGGATCGTCACAAATCAGGTTCTTTCTCTCAAAGTTAAAGGGAAGTAGAGAACAAACAGTAGGATGTTGCCGATCGTGAATCATCCATGACATCAGTGGTGATTTTTGGTTGACCGACTTTTCTCCTGCAAAATCACCCAAAAGTTGGTCTGAGTACATCAGATGGAAGATATATGTAGGTATGAGATAGTTTTTGGAGGAAGAAATAATTCGCCGTGAGCAATTTTTTGCATGTTCAAGTCTTGGACGCAACTGGCCAACTGGCCAACGCCAACCAGCACGGGTTAAGAATTCATAAGCGCATTAACAGCAGTGGGAAATTAAACCATCATCATGATGATGTATATAGATATTATATAATGTGAGTAATAGTATGTATTTATGGAATTTTATGGATATGTTAGCAATGAACACTTGGGATTCGTGATAATTATCATCGATGATAATGATGATGACAATGAGAATGATGGTGATCATTGATCATATATAATCAATTTCCTCCATGCGAAAGGGCTAGCAAAAGAACATCTTCGCCACAAGCCCGTCTTTGTTGGACTAAAGCCGCAAGCCCGTGCTGTATCCATCTTTATTGGTTGAATCCAGAGATTGTTGATGAAATCCATAGTGTTACCCTCTGGTTATGTCAACAGTTTGCTATTGAAAATGGCCATTTATAGTGGATTTTCCCATTAAAAATTGTGATTTTCCATAGTTATGTTAGTTTACCAGAGGGTACTTGAATCCTCTGAAACACCTTGCCTTTCAGGACATTTCGAGCTTGGTGGTTGATCACCTGCTTTTTTTGGTTAGTTTAACATACTGCGGTCATGAGTGGTAAACTCAACTACAATCCCAAAAACACGTCAATGGAATATCCCAACAAAATATGGCCCTATATGGTACAGTACCTCCATATTTTAGGATCCTGAAATTCCCATTGTGACACATAAATTGGAGGTACCTACCATTTTTTGCAGGCCTATGTAAGGAAATATGCCAACAAATTGGGAATTTCAGGATCCTAAAATGGAGGTACTGTACATTGTACCATCTTTTTGGCCATATTTTCTGGGGATATCCACTTACATAGGCCTAAAAAATAGGCCTTATATATGGAGGTACCTCCAATCAATCGGTTCCTGTTGCATGGCCGTTGATTATATACCAATGATTAACATCCATTTACTTGGGATTTTGGTGATTTTCCCGCCAGCGGTGCCTTAAGAAAAGGCCGAAAAAGGCCTTAAAGAAAGGCCGAAAATTGAGATCTCCATGGCTACCATGCCAGCGGCACCTGCAGCTCACGGACACCAAGGGCCAGCTCCTCACAGTCTGCAAGTGCCTCCTGAGGTATGAGAGTTTTGGAGAGCTTTGGAGCCCTCGGGAACTCATTGGGACATGATAGATAGATAGATAGATATATATATATATATTATATATATATTATATATATATAAATAAGTACATATGTATATATATATATATATATAAAGTATATGTATAAGTATATGTATATAAATATATATATTGGTTGGTGGTTGACCTACCGCTCTGAAAAATATTAGTCAATGGGAAGGACTATCCCATTTGTTATGGAAAAAAAAACATGTTTGAAACCACCAACCAGATATATATACTTATATATAGATATAGATATGATATGATCATGGGATAACCAGTTTGTAATCCCATTTCGGAGATTTGGATCTCCCAGTATGGCTGTGGAATTGTCCATTTGGAATAGTAATGGGATAATAACTGGACATAGCCTCCGGTAAACAAACGTGGCTGGGAAATTCCCCGAACTAAATGGAGGTTTATAGCTGGGAAAATCATCGAACTATGTAAATAATGAACTTCCATGGATTTTCCCATCATTTTCCCACCTATAATCATAAAATCATCGATTTTCCGTTGCATTTTACTGGAGGTAACATCTGGTTTCATTGGTCAGTCCTCTCTGTGATTTTCTCTCCTGAACGATGGCCGTTATAGCACCGAAAATCCTTACAACGGTGTGAACGGATGGATACGCTGCGTACATGTTCTTCGTTGGGATTTCGCCCACATCCTGGGTTGTAATATCACCGCTGGGTTGAGATATTGACCTATCGGATTGTGAGCCCCTACCTGAGTCGGTCTGAACATGCGGCACCCTTAGGCAACTCCTCGATTTTGAAAGAAAAATCATCGATGAAGCAAACGGAATTCCCAAATCATCCCATGGATATGGATGGAGCATATGGGAAATCCATGTAACGTGGAAATTCCCAATGATTTGGGATATTCCCATATATGTATGCTACATTTCCTACCCCGCATCAGCGGCTTGGAGCTCAGCCCATCGCGATGCCTGTGAAAGTCGAAGGGCGGCGCCAGACTTCAACTGCCCATAAGTGACGACTCTCAGAAAGGCATCCTGAATCACTGAAGGCACTCTGGGCGGGTACCAGGGTTGACTTCTGCTTCGTAAACTATGCTCCGTAAACTATGATTCAAAAACCAAATGATATGACGTGTAAGATGAGACTGTGCATGTACTTGCCAGAGGGGGGTGGGATTTTGATATGCCAGTTTTGGTTGCTGAGGTTTGGTTGCTGAAGCGAGAGTGGGTTTTGGTTGCTGAAGCGTAGTTGCTGAAGCGAGAGGGTAGTTTGTTGCTGAGCCGTGCCGGGTACCAGGATGTATTGGGTACTGGATGGTACTGGCTAGTGGAGCCTCACAAAATGGATCAAACCTGAGCGTGGGGCTGAGATGTTCTGCCATCCATTGTGGGCCCATCTTACCAAAGATCTTACAAGACCATGTTAGTATCATCTTTTTAATACAGTATGTATGACATTATTACACCCCTCACGTTACTAAACATAATTCATCCATTTTGAAAGGTTGATACTCTTGAAATATCTTGAACATGGCATCACATGGGTCCGCAGTGTGTTTGTTCAATCTTTGAGGACCTATGCGAACATCATGAAACCCCAGTAGAAAAGATAAACATGGAGGGAAGATGACTAGGATCAATCAAATGGGAATGGGGCAAAATGTAAGGCCAGGGGATCGCAGATTCTGTTCATGTTTAGTATTACCCTCTGGTTATTTAACATAGCCATGGTATAGATGGCCCATAGAAGCGGACATTTATAGACATTTATAGATGGTTTACCTATTAAATCACCAGATGGTAACCATCCCATTATGGGGGTATCTAATTTTGACCCCCAACGATTTGGCGAATGAATTCCCAAGAAACAGCCTGGAAGGTGAAGCTTCGAATGTAGAGTGCTCGTTCTCAATCATTGGATTGCAACTGGAACAGACCATTCTTAGGACAAACTCCAAGAAACAATTACTAGAAAGGACTTTTCTCATTTGGGTATACCATCTGGTTATTGAACAGTTTGCCATGGAAAGATCCACCATTTTTAAGAACGGTAAACCATCTGTTTCGATTAGGGCCATCGTAATAACCATGGCGAACTGTTAGTCATAACCAGGTTGGGTAGTTCCAAAAGAAATCAGCTGGTGATAACCCTCCTGGTTTAACGTCGCTGTGGAAAATGATCCATAGAAATAGATGAAACACATGATGATTTACATTGATTGTAATATTCATTGGATTCAATATGATCAGTATTCCCCATAATTACCCTCTAGTAGACTAACATAGCTATGGAAAATGGCCATAATAGTTGATTTACCCAGCTACAAAATGGTGATTTTCCATAGTTTTTTGTATGTTTACCAGAGGGTACCCATCGTATATCCCATTAAATCCCATTAAAATTCCATAAAATCCCATTATATCCCATTAAAATACCATTATGTTAGTTTACCAGAGGGTACCCGTTAAAGATGGAAGGGTTTTCCACTTCGCAAAGCGTTCGTGCTGTCGCCGAGGTTGACCGGTTGACCCCACATCTCTGCTGGTGAGTCTCCATCTCGTATGGCAGGGTTCCACCTGGTGAACTGGCGCATGGGAGATGAAACCCGCAGCAGCACTCATCTCGAAATGGAAAATTGTTCACTTATATCATATATCCGTTTATAGATGTTTATAACCGTTTATAGATGTTTTTAGATGTTTATAGATGTTTATATCCGTTTAAAACATGTTATAGCCGTTTATAGATGTTTATTCCTGTGGATGGTAGTTTGCCGGCATACCAACCAGGGTTCTTGTCCACTTCCTAGATGGGATACCCAGCCTATCCTCAAGATACATAAGTCACAAACACTAATATCTGGTTGGTGGTTTTAACCATCTTGAAAAATATTAGTCAACGGCGTCAATGGGAAGGATTATCCCATATATTATGGAAAATAAAAAATGATTGAAACCACCAACCAGATATGAAAAGCTGTTGCAAGTTGCAAACCATTGGGTTCTCTGCTTCCGGTAGCATTTAGGCTACACAAAAAAAAGCTCCATCATCCTCCATCTGCAACAAAGCGAATTTCGCTCTTCTCGTGGCTGCCACCATTTCCCGATTATAAATTCCCGTAAGGATCCAGGCCGAGGCCTTTGGAAACCATTGCAGCTCCTATGATTTGATGACTTAGTGAACCTTCCAAAAATGATTTCTGGGATGGATGTTGTTGGGTTATTTCTGGTAATTGTGGTACAAATAACAAATATATCAGAATCAGGAACCGAGCAGATCCTGGGCAAGCATATTTCAACTTGGACCCTCCAAAATCACAACATCAATGATTTGAGCAAAACTCTTCAGCATTATATCAGGTACAATTGGCTGATGAATGACAGTTTTACGTTAAATCCCACATTTTGGTGATATTGAATACACATCTTTGCCGGTCAACTCCCCATTCTTCATGCTTAAATCCACCAGCTTTGATCCGAAAAAATCTCGAGTTTTCAATGGTTAAATCCCCATGTGTCTGGAAAAACAAATTTGATTGTTACATCTGTTACATCCCAATTGTGTATTGTTTCACCATGTTAAATCCCCAATTTGTGATGCTTTAAATCCTCATGAAATCCACGGTGAAATCTGAAATCGAGGTGCTGAAGGCATCGACCGTCACACAGCCCAGGGACCAAACATCGACCTTGAGTGCAGTTTGCTGGAGGAGAATACCCTCTTGTAAATTAACATAGCTATTGAAAATGACCATTTGAAAATGACCATGTATAGCGGATTTGTCCATTAAAAATGGTGATTTTCCATAGCTATGTTAGTTTACCAGAGGGTAGTTATCATAGTTATCCATCTGGGAATAACTGTTACAGTTCGCTATTGAAGAAAGGCACATCTAGTTCGCTGATTTACCTACTAAAAATGGTGATTTTCCGGAGTTATGTTAGTGCAACCCAAAGGGTATCCAGGACGGGTATCCATCTTAGGATTTCATGGGTTTCAAACGGAGGTAAGGATACAGCATGTGGTACAATTACATAAGTAACATTCAGAAGGGACAATAACTAATATGTCAAAATAATTAATAAGAACAATAATCAATTTTCATAACAATCAAAATCATGATGATATGTTTTTAAAAAATCATGATGATGATACAGTAATAGATCCATTTCATTATCATAGTAATTTACAGTGGATACAAAAAAATATCGTATTATCATATTAATACAATTTCATGATGATACAGTAATAGGTCCCAATTTATGGGGATATACCCTCTGGTAAACTAACATAGCTATTGAAAATGGCCATTGAAATAGTGGATTTACCCATTAACAAGAGTGATTTTCCAGTTCGCAAACTGTTGACATAACCAGAGGGTAATGGGTATAATGAATCAATTAACACAGGCAAAAAAAAACTCCCCACAAAAACACAATTTCATCCACGAAATCCTGGGAACGGATGGGATCTGAATTCCACCAACGGATAGGATAGTGATACCCCCAAAAAAATATATAGTAATGATAGTAATGGATCAATTATATTATAGTCATTATTATATATTAGTAATTATAATTATAGCATTAGTAACTGGATAATTTTACCCTCTGGTTATGACTAACATAGCCATGGTATGGATGGCCCATAGAAATAGATAATTTTCCCAGCGAACGAAACCTCCATTTATGGTAGGGATTTTCCATGGCTATGTTAAATAACCAGATGGTAATGATAGTAATGATACCTACCTGTCTGCAATTTTATCAGTTATTCACAATTAGGATAGTACTAATATGTACAATATGGTAGTACTAAGGATTCATAGGATATTACTAATATGTACTAATATAATATTTACTAATTCCTATGTACTAATATTGACCTGTCATTGTACTAATACTGTATGTACTAAGAAATTACTGATATAATTAGATGGGTGATTTGACCAATGTGGGGATGGTTTAGACAAAAGCAAAAGTAACGTAGCCTCCGGTAATGTTACGGGCAAACACCTCGATTTGCCCGCGCTTGTCGGCGGCCATCTTCGTATGTGCTGAAAACGTGATAAAAATGGGAGTTGTTTTGCATCATGGCTAACTTCAGGTTGTATACCGGCACGCACAGCAGTCTCTTACACATCATCATCATCATCGTCATCGTCATCATCATCATCATTATCATCATCAAACCCTTATTGAAGATCTTCAATGAATGTAGATGTTTAATGGGGGTGGGAGAATTAAACCCTTATTGAAGATCTTCAATGAATGTAGAAGTTTAACGGGGGTGGGAGAATTAAACCCTTATTGAAGATCTTCAATGAATGTAGAAGTTTAACGGGGGTGGGAGAATTAAACCCTTATTGAAGATCTTCAATGAATGTAGAAGTTTAACGGGGGTGGGAGAATTAAACCCTTATTGAAGATCTTCAATGAATGTAGAAGTTTAACGGGGGTGGGAGAATTAAACCCTTATTGAAGATCTTCAATGAATGTAAAGTTTAACGGGGGTGGGAAATTTATATTCCCTAAATACCCTTGTTGATCTTCCCAATTGAATGTAAAGTCTAACGTTTGATATCCCCAAGTGTACAGCATAGAAGGGGTGTGGGCGAATCGGGGTGTTTGCGCGGAATGTTACAGTTCGCCAATGGACGCCATGGCCCATTGAGTTCCATGTTTTACCCATTAAAAACGGTATATAAATGTCCAAAGCTATGTTAAATTGGGTAAGGATAACTTAAATCAAGGAATCATGGTTAATATCACAATTTGTTATATGAAGGGGGCTGAGAAATGGTGAGTTCATGTGTGGATTGGATTCTGATTATGATCCTATGGTTCATGGTAAACTGGCCCTAAACCATGTTAATCATCACCGTGTATTGTAGAATACCTTTTATAGCCTATTATGGGGTATTGTGTTAAATGTGTTAAATGAACCATTAACGCCTAATTGGTCCTATAATTGCAGCATGTTATTGACTTAGGAGGGGATATGAGGGAATTACATGGAATTATTAGATCCATGAGAATGGTACCATCTGGTTATGACTAACATAGCGAACTGGAAAATCCCTGAAATAAATGGGCCATCTATACCATGGCGAACTGTTAGTCATAACCAGGTTGGGTTTTATACCTATTGACCTTAGGCTGTTAACCTACCAAAATGGGCGAACATTGTCATATTACCAAAGCATCTGGATAATTCTGGATATGGCCCTCCATTGGACCGTCGCCCCAATCCGATGTCGAACGATGTGTCAAGAACTTGATGCCAGTCGAACGCCAGTCGATGGTGTCGGGCTTGATGGGTCGGGAACTGATCATCTGATCCCTGTCGGATTCGAGACTGATGGGCCACACCGATGGACCGAATGATGCAGTGGTGACGTCGCCACAGATGACCCAAGGTCGGTGGATGGCGACGAAGATGACCCGATGGCACCAGAGATGTCCAGATCCTCGTAGGTCAAATCTCGATCTGTCTCGAACAGCAATTTTTAGTAGTTTTTCAATATGAAGAAAAATTATGATAAATCATGGGATTTTGGGGCACCCGATGTTTGAGACAAACCCACTTGGCAACATGTTGTGCTCCTTTTCACCCTGCAAGAGAATTCTTGAGGCAACTTCTTGCTGAAATCCATTGAAAATTATTGAAATTGTTTTACAGGCTAACACGCCACAAACGAACAGCAACACGCGCTTGTTTTCTTGAGCCATAACATAACGTAGGTAGATGAATTAATACAGTATGTACAGGGGTATTCATATTAAACACCCCCCGCCGTCCGCAGATTAACGGAGGCCGGAAGCAGCAGCCCGCCAGAGGTGACCTGAGAGCGGGCAAACATAGACATCACTGTACATACAACTACCTAATGTTATGCGAAAATGGTCATAGCTCGAATGCATGAGGCAAAAGGTGTTCGGATGCATCTGCTTTTCAATCCAGGCACGGCACATGTTTGACAGAGACGAAAGTGAAGTTGGCCTGGCTTCCGCCAAGGCATAGGAACATTACCATTCCTTTCAATTGCCTTTGGTTCGGAAACTACTGTATCAGGCTAACCTACACGGCATCTGTACACGTGCAACTACCGCAACGGATCGGATGCTGATGTCAAACTCTTTTGAAGCATTTGGAAAAGTTTATCAAGTTAATCAAGTTGAAATTTCAAGTTTTGGAAATATGTGCAATTCGATTGAACTGAATGACCATAGGTCAGCTTTCATCCAATCGGCCAAACCTTCCGGTAGGCATAAAATCATGGCATGAGATGTGAAACATCTACCAAGATTCAAATTCTACCGTCCCATCATTGTAGGTGCGCTTGAAGTGTGGCTGGCCGTTGATCTCGCAGTACTCCTCGGCAATCACAACTGGTGCACGAGGTACCTGTCGTGGAGGCTCCGCTGCAGGGGTTGATCCAGAGGCAGCTTGGGCAGAATCGCCAGCAGATGGTGTTGTGTCAGGCACAGGCGTTGCCGTTGGAGGTGGCTGCACTGGCTCCGGAGGAGCTGCCGAGGAGCTCGATGCTGTCGATCTCCCCCAAGGATCAGCAGTCCAACCTCGGCCAGAGTAGCCCTGATTCCAATTCCAGCTTTGCCATTGGGCCTGCCCTCCCGAGCGGCTTGAGTAAGATCCATATGAACCCCACTGTTGCCCTCGGCTCCATCCACTGCGACATTCAAAGGATTTGTGGCCATACTGACCGCACTTCCAGCACTCAATGGCCTGCTGAAAGATTGGTCGTTGTTGCTGACCATAACCCTTGCCCTTGCCCTTGGCTGGCTTCTGGATCGGGTCAAAGTGACGCCGGTATCCCTCTCGCCCTTCGCCAGTACCCGTCTTGGAGGACCTTGCCAATGGAAACTCAGCCACATCTGATGCGGTGGCTTCATCCACGAAGGAGTGCTCTTCACCCTTGATGTTATTATATTGTTCCTTCCACTGCCTCTTCGCGAAGTCGACGAGGTCAAAGAAACAATCTTGGGCTGAAGCCTGATCCACAGGTAACACTGAGCCAGACCAACCAAATAACATCGGCGTGGGTTCCCCCCTCGCTTTCAGCAAGTCCGCAGCAAGAACAGCAAATTGTGGGAGTGTAAAAACACGTGCATGATGTGCAACCATGGCTTCCTTGGTAACGTCCAACGGGAGTCGGATGTCTCTGTTGAAGTCAGGCATAAAAATCAAACGAGTGCTGACACCTGTTCCCAGCTGCTTTTCTCGCTTCTCTCGGGTACGGCCAACATCAGGGGCAATGCATTTTGCCAGATCCTCCAAAAACTGACAACAGTCAGGGGTTATCTGGCCAACCGCATTGTTGAACAAATAAAATGGGTCCTTCTCCATGCGGTCCTGGATCGATTTGAAGCCGAGCTTTGTGTATCTTCCCGCATGTGTCTGAGCAGCGTCCTTGAGATTTCCGAAGTTACTTCGTCCAGCTCGACGTTGATCTGCTCGGGTGCGGTCAGAAACTCGCTGAGCACGCGGCTGCTTCTCAAAATCGATCTTGTCCAGGGAAAACACCTTATTGGTTTTCTTGGCCGAGATTTCCATCCGGCATACCTCTGTCGCAATTCTTCCATCCGACCAAGCAATCAGCCATTTGAAGCACGACTGACACTTGTGGGTGCCCTCAATGTTCTGTTCACCGCAGAAGTGGCATCTGACCTGCTGCATCTCAATCTTTGAGCTGTAGATGTAATCCTCAGCATTTGTTGAGCGCTGGGCCAGCCCTCCCGGGCGGCTTCCTTTTCCCTTGCCTTTTCCCCGGCCCTTGCCCTTGCGGATGGTTTCAGCATTGGACAAAGCACCAAAGGAGGCCATCTTCAACGTCACTTTGTCCTCGAAAGGTCCTGAAGTTCCTTCACGTCGACGAAGAAGTGGGGGAAGCTCTTCCGGAGAGTCTGTCATCTGCATCTGGCCTGGTCGAATGGACTTGCCGCTCATGAGGTAGGCCTTCAAACTGTCCCTGGCGTTGGCATACGGGCTCTTGGACAAGGCTTCTTTCTTCGGAGTGTCCTGGTCCTTGTGGGTCTTCATTTTGCTGTTGTACCCCACACGTGTGATCTCATAGGGGCGATTCACCCAGGCAAACTCCCGGTTGACAGCATCATATGTGCAAATGATGTTCTCGTTGGAGATCCAGTCAGGGCTTATGATTGCTTCGTCTGTGCGAAACAATCGGCAGCCGCTTTGGACGATGAGCTCGGTGTCAAAGGCAATGTAATATTGCTTCCCGGCTCGCGTTCCCGCGAGCTTTCTGCCACCGACTGAATCATCCCATGGATGCGACGCAATAAAGAAATTATGCGCCCTTCCTGTTCTTTGGGGCCAGCCACCTGGGATGAGACCATGTTCAACAATCTTTTCCATAGCGAGCCTGTCGCAGCTATGGTAGATAACCCTTGGGAGTGCAGCCATCAACTCCGGCACAAGGTCTGGACGAAGGTTTGTCCTTGGCAACTTGGGCGTGTCGAGGTCGGCCTTGGTGAAGGTTGGATCCAAAGTAAACACTTCCTTCACCAGCGATGAAATCTTGGCATTTTCCACCACTGCACGGTTGTGTCCTTGGACTGCTCTGATGGCGACAACCTTCCATGGCAAACCCTTCCAGGTTGCTTCAGGCAGATCGGGCTGAGCCACTTTCACCTGGAAGCGCCTGGTGTCACTGTTGCGCACGATGGACAGGACCTCACTGATCTTCGGGTAGGAGACATAGTGGGCCATCGTCTTCATCACCGCCTCGAAATCCATCGAAAGATCCATGGGATCGATGTCTGGGCTGCGAGCACCATAGCTCAATGCGTGTCCACGGAGAACATAAGATAACTTTGTGGAAAGAAATCTCAGTCGCCCTTGGCCGCAATACTCCTTGGGGATCCTGTTGATCATGTCATTGGGGTCCAACCATACTGATCCCTCTTGGCATTCCGTTGCTTCTTCCAACTTGCGAAGGGCTGCATCAGCTTCGACACTGAGTCGCGGCGCTTTCTGTCTGGGCTGCGCTTTGGACTCTGGTGCCTTTTGCTTTTCACTCTTCGGCATTTTCTTTTCGGCCGGCTTTCCAACTGGCTTGTCAACCTCCACCTTCTTCTCGGTCTTGGTCAGGTCGACAATGGCAGTCTTGTCAGCAGGCTGTTCGGAAGAAGCAGAAGCCTCAGGAACCGCAGTGTCAGTTGGCACACCCTTCCGGGCAGCATCAGCACCTTCCTTCTTCTCAGAGTCAATGTCCATGGCAGTGGCTTCAGATCCACCAGCCTCGGTCCATGTTGAGATCCTGGAAGAAGTCATGTCGCTGGGCTTGGATTCATCACCACCAACCACGCTCCATGTTGAAATCCTCGATGAAGTCATGTCTTCTCCCCCTTGGTCAACCTTGGCAGGTGCATCTTTTGCAGCAGCAGGGTCATCGGCCGACGTTCCCGAAGGCTTTGCCTCAGTGGATGTGATCTCGATGATCTTGTTGAGATCCGCAACCTCCTTGGCTCTGTCCTCCGAGATTTCATCTTCCTTGACCTTCTCATCATGGGGGTTGACAATGATCTTCTCGTCCAGTATCACGTCCCATTCATCAAACTCGGGAACAACCTCAACATCATCTTCGACATCAGTGTTCTCCGGATTGATCTCGATCGACTCAATGGTTGTGGTTGAGAAACCATCAGCAGCGGCCTGATTCAGATCTTCTTGAAGGTATTGTCGGGCCCTGAACTCTTCGGTTTCATAGTCCTCGATCGAAGGGTCAATTGGGACGATGGAGCTGATCTCTTCATCAGTGAAAGCTGTGGGCATCGGCCTTCCCTCCCGGGTGGCTTCCTCGTTGGCCTCAAGAATTCCTGCATGGACCCACATGAGGATCTCCTCATCTGCCTCATCAAAGACCTGGGCAGGGGTTGCCGTTTTCTTCTCAGTGGAGACGGCTTCCATGACCTCTTGAGTGCCGAGCAAAGCCAAACGAAACTGAACCATCGTGGGGAAGAGATGGACCGCGGCCACACGGTCTTGTTCGTTGCTGATGAACTTCTTCACAAAGTACCTGAGCTCGTCCTGCTTCGACATGAGCTCAACGTATTTGAGGTGGAAGGTGATGGCTCCTCTCAAGAAACGATAAACCAGTTTCCGGTTAAACTGGTGGTCGTGCAAGTGGTAGTTGTCGTATTTACCACCCTGAGCGAGCATAGTGGAGTTCACACATTGAATGCCGCGCTCTGCCAGCCAGTTGATGTGCTTGCCCATCTCACGATTGTAAGATGGCGGCAATGAGTATCCGGAATGGTCACCGTTCCCGATGACTTGCACAGACATGACACGGGGGTCCTTTGAAATCTCAACCAGTCCGTCCAGGGATCGCTGCACCTTCTTGTGCTGCTTGTCGACATACTCGGCAGCGACCTTCCGGTCGGCTTCTGACTTCGTGAGATTGGATTGGTGAATCCATGTACGCCCTTGGTATCCAAAGTCCCCGTGCACATCGTTCCCCGCCCATCCGACGACGACCATGATCGGGAGTGTTGGTCTGTCGAGAAGGCGATTCTCACGTTCGACCTTCTCAATCAACTCCCAGATTTTGTGGTTAATCGCACTGAGCCCCTTACCCCATTTCAGTCCTGGGTAAACGGACCTGATCTGGCCAATGGCGTACTCCTTGCTCTGTAGCAGTTCACCAAAGGAAAGCCTGGAGCAGAGCACAGGGTTATCGTGGTTGGCCACGAGTGCGAAAGATGAGTCACCAACAATAATCAAGTCGGCCTCACCTTCCGGTGGGCATTCAACGGCACCAAACAAAGCAGCAGGGATGTCCTTCACCAAGTCGACAATGTCAGTGTAGGTCCTCTGCGTTTCGTTGGTGTCCTTCCCGATGAGACCATCAATCACGTCACCAATCGGGATTTGCCCACTTCCAATCTTGTTTGCACCTTCATAGCCATCAGGAAAGATGCATGCCACACATGAGCCTCGAATTGTAGCCAGTTTCTTTTCCCATTGGAGAATCCTCTCATAGATCGTCAAGCGATACTCCGGAGCGATCTGCTCCACCTGGAAGTTCGCATCTTGGCGCCAATTGGCATGTTCCGAACCTGGCCGAACTTCCGGAAGACGTACCCCAGCTTGAGCTGCTTCCGTCACATGAGGAGGAAGAGACACCGAAGCGGAAGAAGCGTCCAACATCACGGCAAAGAAAGGCAGGTCGGAGACGGCGAGCAAAGCACACGCAAATGTTCGAGCAGATTGAGCTGCCCGGTCAAAAGCTCTATGCACACAATCAGTAAAAGGGTATGAATAACTCTCAGTTTCTTTGAGTGGCTTTCCTCTCCCTTGCACGTGGTCATGTGACTCGTCGCATTGATATTGTGACAGTTCCAAACCAATTTCATCAACTGTAGTGGCGACAGTCCAGGGCTTTTTGATAGGAATCCCTTCGTGGTCTTTTGTGCCGAGCATACATCCATGGAAATCATATCTCTTCAAGGAGAATTCATGGATAAACTTGATTACTCTCGGGAATTTCCAGTACCGACAATTCTGAGGCCATTCAATTGCGACTTCAAAGTCTCTGGATAACCGATGAACAAATCTTTCAAAGGCCTTCCATAACTTCTTCATAGTCTTGACATGTTTCATGACCTTCTTAGCGGCACTTGGGATTTTCAAGTTCACATGAGACCACGATGTGCCCCCCGTGCAAGGGAGGCTCAGCCACAAAAGGACATCTTTGGACATTGGAAAATCGTTCACAATGCTTGCAACATACAGTTGATACTCTTCGTCCAACAAACTGTGTTTCTCGGTAAACTGGACCACTCTGCATCCAACGGCGGCTTCTCTTGAAACATCACTCAACTTTGACATGGGACTGCAGCAAATTTCCACTAGCAATCGATTGGGGTTCAGGCTGGCTCTCGGTTCCCCGGAGCTTCGACTGGATGCCATAGCCTTGGGCCGTGGGGTACCAGCCGTTGCACGATCAGAACCGGATGAGCTGGTCCTACTACTCTTGGGTGCTACGTGGGACATGAGGGCAAGTGCAAATCGCCATTTCTCTGCATTAGTGAAAGGCTTTGTTAGGATGTCTGCAACCTGCATTTTGGATGGTCCGTACGTCAGATCGTACCATCCCCTCTTATATTGCTCTGATAACCATGACAAGTTGATCCGTTGGGTTTTGTCCGTATGACGAAATGATGGTGACTTACCGTTTTCCAAGATTCTGATGGTAGCTTGGTTGTCTTCGACGAAGATTCCACGGATGCTCTTGGGAGGGAAGAGTGACACCATGTAATCACCCATTTTCTCTTGTCCTACAAATTCAAAATCAGTGAGTGCTTCCCGAACTTCCGATGATTCAACTTCATAGTCACTTTCGTAAGGTCCATAAACACGGAAGAATGTCTTTCCTGTCCATTGTTTGTCAACAGGTCTGGTGCCCCGTCTTTTCCAATTGTCCTGGATGAAGTCCATCATTCCGGATGAAATAAAGATAGTTGTTCTGGAGTTGCCAATTCGTTTGATGGGGATTGGAATGGTCTTGGACTCGGTCGGATTGAAAAGGTGGGCCCTGTTCTTTGGATGAACACGGACAAGCAATCTTCTATCCCGTAAAAACTCCCAATATTCACCATTACCCTCAGGTTGGGTCTTGATGCTCTCTCTTGGCAAACCTCCCGGAGTGCTTGATCCCCCCCCCGCGTTCTGGAGGTAGGCCCATAAACCGGATGAAGGCAGTCCTACAGCGCGGAGGGAAATGTTTGCAGCAACTACTTCGGCTTCAGTGCTAGAAACTGACACTGATGTTTGCTTCTTAGAGAATGCAGTGAGTGGGAAATATGTATTGGGACCTATTAGGACTAAGAAACATCCAGTAGTACTTTTGTTGTCGTACTCACCGGCATGATCGGCGTCGGCAAAACACCAAAGTTTGCACTCTTGAATTCGATCGCCAACGAAGGCTTTGAGCTTGTGGTCCAATGTAGAATGTATGTAACAAATTAATCTATGCAATGCCTTATCGCAATCCACTGACCATTTTGTTACCCTAGCTGCTAATCCTTGCACTGCTCTAAGCAAGTCATATCTTGCCATACGGGCGGCAAATAGGATCTTCATCAAAACCCTTGCAGCTATTGGAGCAAGTGCACCTTTCGGCTCGCACTCCCCTTCCAGAGGTCTTGCAATCCTCTCTTCATGAAAAGGAGTGGATACCTGCTTGAGGGGTTTGGCGTCTTTGCCGGCAAGTGACTGGTATCGGTCAATACATGATTGCAAAAAGGGTTGCATGTCATATGTCATCACATTCACCGGCTTGGACATGCATGGTTGATCTTTGAACAATTGGTCCATGTATCTAAATCCTTGAGCTCTTGCTTTCTTTTTGGCATCGTTTTTGTCTCTTTTAATTGATGCAACTGCAACTTTGGGATCTTTGCAGGTCTTGGTAAATAGGTAAGTGGCACCTACCCATAATGCAGGCTTCTTCTTCCCTTGTGCATAGCCCCCCGTTTCGTCAAGGTACTTGTCCCATTCAGAAACGGCATCGTCTTCCGACGTGCTTTGCACAAAGTCAGTAAACCTAACATCAGTCAAGTTACATGCAGTTATGATTTCTTCATCTGGAACATAAAATCCCTTTCTTGGTTGACAGTGATGTCTGATGTAGACTCCTTTGGATGCGTCAACTTCCCAAAAGTCCTGAGTCCTCTCCGCTGCTGCGGCCTCCTTGGCGGCGGGATCAGGAAGGGACTTATCGAAGAGGTGAGCGAAAGGGTGATCATGAACCGTCAGCATAACTTGAAGCTCTTGAACATGATCACATCCAAGGTATCGACCAATGTCAGTGGGGACATCCATATCGATCTTGGATCCGACTAACTCCCATCCTTTCGACATTGACTCTTTAGGACCTGACATTTTGAAGTCATCTACGTACACTACCAAGAGGAGCTTCAATTCAGGGTGAAAGAACACTGATGGCCACCCTTCCGGGTCAGGCATTATGAACCCCACCGCTATAAGCATTCTTTCGCAGTGAATTTCCCAAAGTCCCCCCGAGTCGGGGTGACCATATAAGGCAATGCGAAGGAGTACAACGGGGCGTCTAAACTTGCCTACCCAATGTTTGGGCCATCTATCAACTGGAAGTTCCACCCAGGTTTCGATTCCTTCCATTAGTGCTTGAGTATATGCTTGGACACCATCATTCTGTTGAGTTATGTGTCCTGGTTGTGAACCATATGCATCCACAGCTTTACCAGCCTCCATGGTTGCAGGCGATGAGCCTAGCTCGGAGAAAAGAGCAACATCGGCGTTCTCATCACGGACATTGTTGCCCTGGAATACCGTTCTACCCTTAAATTTCCTAAGCTTGTGGCCCATTGGAAGCTCACTACCTTTTTCAACACAAATCTCAAACACTTTTCCAACATGTACTTTCTTCCCTTTCTTTTTGGCACCTTCGGAGACTACGCTCCACTCTTGAACGGTATCGTACAACCAGGCAGTTTTCTTGACGAGCTTATTCCACTCAATGTCAAGAGATTCTTGAGCTTTAGGGTTGGACCTAATCTCCTTCTTGTTGACTGGCCGGGCCACAAGAGTATTGATGATCTTTTCCCCGCTCATTATACTTACCCGGGCGCACTTAACCCGATGCCTATCTTGGGAATACTTACATGTGGGCATGGTTGGAAAATCATCTTCTGAGTGATATGCATGATGGAGTAGATTGATAATACTTGCAACACCCTTCTTGGATTTCTCGAGTCTTGCAAGTTCTTGTTCGGCTCTAACGGCCCGTTTCTTCTCAGCTCCATCTCTGGCTAACTTCATTTGTTCTTCTCTGATCGCATCTCTTCTGGCTTTCACCGACATAGACTGCCAAACGAATGATGGGATGTCCATTGGTTTACTTGATCCCTTGCACCTTCTTGTTTTGAATCCGTCTGCACTATAATATTGGGGGTCATCTCTTCTTATTTTCTCAACATCACCGGTGGAAGGATTGATGACTTCGATTAGATCCTTATCTTTTGGATCATCCCCAGGGATGGCTTCATCTACTGAAATTTCGGGCTCCGTCCTCTCGCGAAGGTCAATGATGTCCTTATGGAAGATCGTGAGCATGACCTCACATGGAGCGATGGTCTCGTTCCAGGCCTCGTATTTTGGCCAGAGGATGAAGTTTTGGTCTAAGATGAACCAGGCGTCGTCCTTTCTATGGCATGTTGTTCGATAGGGATACTCTTCAGTCGAAATCTTGCTGTTGGGAGAAATGTAGTGATCACAATCTCTTCTCACATTAACGTGGCAATCAGCATATTCGTACCATCCCTCTCGATCCTTTATGTGCCTCATGAAAGGTAGCCATGTTTCATCATGGACAGCATGGGCAGTAGAAAGTTGGAAGCTTTCATCCTGGGATTCTTCATTGTCATCACCCATTGTAGCATCCTGATCTTCCAAAGCCGGCTCTTGGTTCCCCAGAGCTTCGGAAAGTCCCGGGTCATCTTTCCCAAAAGTCGTTCGGCCTTGGAGAGGAAATTGCGTATCACCCGGTTTGTTGATCTTGATTACCCGCAAGATTGATGCAGTACCATTGGATTCATTTTCAATAAGATCCTTTGTAGGTACAACCATGAATTCTTTTCTCCACATGAATTCGGGGTGAATGGCATAGCCAAGGAATAAACCAGGGCTCGATGTTGGGTCGAAGCGAAGTCCCTCTTTGTTCTTCTTTCTCGGACCATTCCAATAGTCAATAAGACAACCAAAAGGAATGAGAGGACCATCAAATCTCGATCCAAAACGTAGTTCCCATGGTGACTTGTCTCCCCCCGTTGCAATGACATTCTGCATGAAGCACCAATGTCGGGCAGCATGAGGCCAGTGCCAATGATTCAGGCCTGCTTGGAGCAGATTGACACGAGTGCCTTCAAGAACTGACCGAACTGCTCTCTCGGCTTGGGCGTTGGACTTGGATATGTAGTCCCTACTTAAGACATGACGGCACTGAAGGATCTTCATTGCTGAGATTAACTCAGGTGCATTGTCACTGTAGAAGACTCCTATCTTATCTTCATGTCCAACAAAATGTTTGATTGCCAAGATAGCAGCATTGGTGGTTCGTCTGGCATTGGGGTAGACATACATAAATCCTGTAGCTATGTCCTTCACGACGAGTGCACTTTTCTCATCATCGATTCCCAACTCGTCTTCATCTCTAGTGACAATAAAATCAGCGGTGATGTGGTCACCAAATTTCTCAGCTTTAACTTTGGTTGATCCGCCTACGGCCCTTGAGGGTGGCTTGAACATCTTAGCCCTAGTGCATATGTCACAAAAAGGGTTCTTAGGGATGTGAGTCAGCATATGTCGAACGGACTTGGCTTCTTCTTTTAACTCTTTTTCCCCTAGTGACCTTTTGTGAGCACCATCATCATGGACATTACTACTGCTACCCTTAGATCCTTCCAAAGGCGGCTCAACCTCCCGGTCGGCATCAGGGACATCAACCTCCTCAGCCTCCAATGGCTGGGGCTCCGGTAAATCAACATTGATACCCATGGGGTCATCACCAATGATTTCAATGTCCCCATCGGGCTCCGGAGATTGTTGAGCTTCATCTGATGCCGGGGTGGCAATGCTTGGTCTAGGCTGAGTTGATGGAGTGGAAATCGTCTTTGAATTATTTGCAAAGTAGGGTACATAATCTCTGACAACTAACTCAATGCGTTCCCCATTTGGTTTGACCATGTACGGAGGTTCACCTTTGGAGCCTCTCCATATGAAGTCGTAGCCATCATCAATGCATCTCATCCCGACTGAGATAACAGGAGGTGAGCTTCGAACAAGATAGGGGTCAATGGTCTTGCCTAACTTCGGAACAAATACTTTTCCTTGTTTCGATGACGAACTTTCTCCATTGGCAGTGATCATGCGAATGGGGTTGTTGGAGTAGTATCCATAGTCGTCCGGCAATTCACTATCATTGACAAGATCTTGAGCACTCCCCGTATCTGCAATCCAGTCAAGTTCGAGGTTGATCGCTCCCTTCACATCTTCTCTACATTCCGCAGGGGTGGCTTTGAGTCCCTTTGGGATACATTCATTGCAACCAAAATCTGTGTCACATAAATAGGCACATTTGCATTCTATTCCCCGAAGACAATTGGAAACTGATCCTGCCAACATGGTACCGGTCAAAGCGGCATCATTTACAGCAAGTTGATCAACTTCAAACTGGTGTCCCCATGGAAAGGTAACCTTATCCTTGGTGACTGCGTTTCCAATTGGCCTCAAGTTCCCTCGGACTTTAACATGAGATACGTCCGGTGAATCATCAAAACGAATCGATGGACAAAATACTCTTGGTTGAGGGATACAAAATGCCTGAGACACGGATGCAAGCATGGATGCAACAAGACAAACTGCGGCAGGAGACGGCTTAGATGAGCTGGCCCCGGATCCTTTAGACTTCGGGGATTTCGGGCTCTTGGGGCTCTTAGAGCGGCTAGAGCTTCGGGATCCCTTCCTTTTCGGGTTCTTGGGATTTCTCTTTTTATTTTTGTTTTCACTACTGGCCGAACGGGCAGGAGTAGCTTGTCTTGGCTTTCCCACTGAACCCTCATGAAGGAATTTGCAATCAGCTCCTCTATCGCAACGTCCCTGTTTCCAAAACTTGCAAATCTTCTTACCTTTCCCCTTTGGTTTGGGAGAACCAGAACGTTCACTTGAGCGACCTCTGGTTTTGCTAGGCTTGCGACTTCTGTCACGTGGCTTGGGGACTTCATGCTTATAAGTACAGTTGTCCTTACTACAGCCTCCCTTGTTCCATGCCACACAATACCCCTTGGGAATGAAACCTGTCTTACCCTCGACTGCAGGAGCGGAGGGACGACCGGCACCCGAAAGACCTTTGGCAACTCGATCACGATTTGCCTCCAACCTCTCACGGTCAAGGTGGCGTCGCACGGCAGAAACAAGAAAACTGTAGTTCCGTTTTTCGGTTCCTTCATCAGCTCTATGATACTCATTCATGTCATGTTGGATGGCCTTACAATTCTTCACTTGTTTGTAGAAGAGTGTTTCCAATACACTTTCGTCAGGAGCCTGGACAATACCAGCCAACACTTGATCCCAGTTTGAAATGAAAGACTTCAAATTCTCCCCACGCAATTGGACACTGAACAAATCTTGAAGGGCATAGGTTGCTCCGTGCTTGATGTTTGTACTGAAGTGGTCATGCAACATGAACAACACTTGTCTCCCTCTTACAATCCGTCCAGCGGTGGCTTCAGTCTCCTTGAAGGTGTCTACCTTGCGGGCGAAGTCACCAGTGATGATATTGGTGAGTGCAGAAAGTAACTTTGCATCTAATGTCGCAAACGGCGCAACCTTCCGGAGCGCTTCAAGGGTCTGTTCTTCTTTCCAAGAATCACTAATCCACTTGAAAGCACTGTCGGGATCGGTGGATGCTGCTACAACTGCTTCTCTAGTTTTGATTCTCCAATTGCGATAGGTTTCTGCCAATGGGAAAGCCGGGATCTTGATGGTGTCGGCTTCCTTGACCTTTGGTTTGTCATCATGCCTTGGGTCAATGTAGCCACCTAAAAATTTGATCATTCTTCGCCTGAACCTTTCATCATCCTCATCATCGGGATCATCATCACCGTCACTATCGCCATCGGGAGGATTGGGACCAGCTTTTCCTTTTCCGGGTGCCTTACGGTTCCTATCCCCTTCAGGTTTATCAATTGGATCAGGTGGTGATGGTGGTCCACCTCCTCCATTTCCCCCGTTGTCGTCTCCTCCATCCCCGGGGTCGTCCCCATCAGGCGCGTCATCGCCCCCGGGCTCGAAGTAGTCCATCTCATCTGGGCCTATTTCGGTCGGGGCATATTGATTAGTCGGTGCTGGGGAATTGACATTGTCCATGGGATGGTTATCTCGGCGACGATTATTGGCCTCTCCTCCCGAAGGGCGTTCCTCAGCGGAAGACCTTGCAACATCCGACTCCTTCTTCACTTGAACTGGGACTCGATATGATGGGTCATGATAAATGATTTCAATACCATCCTTTTCATAAGTCTTGGCATCAGGTGAAGTAAAGTTGATCGGCGTTCTTGCAATTGGAGGTCGGGCTACATTGGTCGGAGGTGCTGCGGGTGCAGCCTTTCGGGTTGGTGGAACAAACTCGAAATTTGGGATCTGCGTTGATTCATGGGTTCCGGCTGTCATGGTCATGGCGGCAGTTTCGACAATAGGGCTTGGACGAACCTGAGCAAAGTGGGAATCGAAGCATACTTTGCAGTTTCAGATTATGTTGCATCTGGGCTTGTACCATGTGTTCAAGCTGTGTGATGCGTTCATTCTGAATCCTTCTCTCTTCCTCAGCTGCTCTCTTCAACTCAAGGATTTCTTGCTCCTTACTTGATAGTGATTGTCGATGGTTAGCATCAATAACACGTTGATAGGCTTGAATTTTCTCATTCATCTGAGCTTCACGGAACCTTACGTGTTCGTGCGCCTCATGCTGTAAATTCTCTTTATATTGAGCACTCACATTCAAAAGTTCTTGTTCTTTGATTCTGATAGCATCAAGGGCCCTCTGACTTTCAATACCCTCGCGGACTCGCAAAGCTTCCTTCAACTCCTCAGTCTTGGCCGTGTGGATCGCTTCAGCCTGAGCTTCGGTGTGAGCCAACACCTCACGATGACGGAGCTCGGCCGCTGTTTCCACAAGGCTTGTCATGGCAGGATCATGTGAATGGACATGCAAATTCTGCTCGACAAAATTCACTTGAGGATTACCCATATGCACATTGTGGTGAAATGTGTTGTGAACATTCATTTGGTTCAATTGGCGAGTCGGCGGCCCACTCTCCCGAGCGGCTTGGGGAACATATCCACGATGGTTAAAACCGGCATGAGAAGGCACAACTGCGTTACTCAAATGCGGTAAGTGGCGTCTGTCCCTCAAACTACGCGATTTGTCGGAACCAGTGGGTGCGCTTATGTCAATGGAGAATGTGGTGTCTGAAATAGGCAAGGCTCCCGGATTTGCCATGGCTGCGTCAGAGGAAACGGGAATACCGGGGCCCTCAGGGGAAGTACCTGAGGGGGCAGACATGCCTACGAAAGAGAAGTTAGCTTACGGCTGATAACCTGTTTTACAGGCTAACACGCCACAAACGAACAGCAATACGCGCTTGTTTTCTTGAGCCATAACATAACGTAGGTAGATGAATTAATACAGTATGTACAGGGGTATTCATATTAAACAATTTCTTTGCAGACCCAGCAGCCCAACTTTGGTACTGGCTGCCAACACAAAGATAAATCAATTGCCAGCCTTCAGCAGGAAACGTTTGTCGTGGGTTTCATAAAAAGTGGCTTTGGACTTGCCACCAGTCCTTGGATTTGCTTCTGCCCGGAGCTGTTTGACAAGCTAAGAATTGGGCTATGGCGATAACATGTTCAAACATCGGCCAAATCTATTGCCTATGGTCAAATATGGTCAATCCACCTATGCCATCAGAATCCATCAGAATCCATCAGACACATCGCACGCAAACCAGGACGCTGTTTGGCTACAATGCACCGCTGCAGGGACCGAACAAAGTTCAGATCGTCCCCGCACATCCAGTGGCGAAGGACGTGAAACTGCGGCGCGAAGTGGAGACCTGAAGCTGGTGGGCTGGGCCAATGGGGGAGATCACCCATGGCTCTTGGGAAAAACCCTGGAGCTATTTTAAAAAAAAAAACAATGAATGGGATATCTCGGATATCTGATGGGGATCTGTGATGATATCATGGGCTGAATTTCCTTCAAGAAACCATTCATCTGACCTTCCTAGAACCCAATTCGTAAATCAGGCGGTACAGTACAGATAGTAAACTCAGGAATTCAAGGTATGCTCATCCAACCAACATGATCGGTGGTATCCCATGATACATTAACCTATTGAAACCCTCATTAAAGGCCATTATATCCCAGTAAATCCCAAGGTTTCAGGACCTGCGCGCCCAAAGACACACGGAGTACTTCCCTTGCCGGTCTTCGAGGTCCACCTGCCCCGGCAATGGCTTAGGAAGCCATGAAAACCCAGAAAGAACGGGGTGGAATCGAGGTGTATACATCAAAACAACTCAGCGCACAACAGGAAATATGTAGCTGTGTGGATTGTATAGATTATAGATTATAAAACATATAAATTATCACTTGTTGTCCAAATGGATCCAAATGGCAAGTCTCATGACATGCCAGATATCCTAAAGTCTTCATCAAACAAATGACAAGAAGGTACGACTCGATACGACCCTTGATGTCACACGATCCCAACACATCCCAACCATTTCTGGCACCTTGACTTCCTTGAAGGTCGCACCTGTGAGTACCTCCCGTAGACCTTGACCTTCCCAATCCGCGGCCGCTTGCGCATGGCCCGGCAGTTCTCCAGGGACAGGCAGCGATGACAAGGGTTTCAGCAACTTGGAGGTTTTGGCATGGAGCTCCTTCCTGCTTAGATTTGGTGCATTTGGTACCAATTGGTTCGCTCTCTCAGAGACAGAGCGGTCTCCCAGCTTGGAAGTTCTTTGGGACAGCACCTTGGGTAACGATCGAAGGCAACTTGTTCCCAATGGACAGCAGGGCTTACCCCCGGGCAACAGGCGCCATTGTGCTGCCATTTGCTCCTGGGCTCTGTCGCTCAGCAGCGCATGGGCAATCAGAGATCCAGGATCATCGAAGTTAACAGGGATGCAGATGCCATAGATGCACCTCAAGCCGTGGCTCCAGAATGCTCCGGTGGAGTGACGGATGAACCAACATCAACCACCAGGTAACCAACATGAACAGACCAAAAATGGGGACAACTCCACCCAAGCAGCAAAAGAAATCTTCGAACTTGACCCACCGATCTCTTCCAACCCACACAAATTCGGAAGTTTGGACTCCCCAAAACCATTGATCCAAAAAATCGAGGATTCAACATGATTCAAGCGTCAAAATGTGGGTCATGTCATGTTTCTTTCTTTAAATTGTTGCTTTTAATAAAAGCCTTGGCCATGGCCATCCCATCCTTGGCCATCCCAAGGCCAAGGCACCTCTCCCCAGCATTCTGCAGCTTCTCCGATTCTTCGAGGCCTTCGCCAAAGGCCTTCAGCACTTTGTCCAAGTGCACCGGCAGCGGTTCACGCTCCAGGCGTCCACTCTCTCCTAAGTCCAGGTCCTTGTGGTTGAACCAGCCCCATATGTCTAAAATGTCTAAATATGTCTAAATGTCTGGATGTATGGTATGGATTCTGAATGTATAAAATTGTATAAATGATTATAAATCTATAAATGTGCATGATCAGATGTAATAATTGTGTAGATGTATGTTAATATTCTATGAAAGTCGAGAATGGGGGTTCCAATCATCCCATGCATTCAGGTCATCAATCGGGGATTGTCCCATTGGCGTTTCGAAATCAGGCTTCGACAGGATAATCCGATAGTCCTCACAATTCCAATCAAAAAAAACAATATAGATACCGGGTTCTTATAGATTACATTAATACTAGATAATACTAGCATCTCTTCTTCAAAAAAACATAGACAAATATATATATATAATACATGTAGAGAATAGATTGGAAAATGAAGCCCATCAGATGACCCCATCACTTTATATCACTTTTGCCACCATGTCTCGTTTGGCAGATTCCAAGGTGAGATCCAAATCCAACGTCCAGGAGGTTCTCGGTAAGCGCTGAGACTCCGCCACCGCTGCGGCTGAACGATCATCCGCACTCTTCTCCGGCAGCTCGTCGGGGAGCCAAATGCGGCCTAAGGTGTCCTCCATGGGAGACATTGGCGGTAAAAACCATGCTTTAAAAAAAATCAAAGAATCTATATTTAGAAAATTGAAGAATGTAATAGCCTGGGAAAAATGGAAACATATCTGGTATAAATCAGTGTAGATCTTTAGTTATCCAGGAAATGATCTGGGATTTTGAGATATTTCACATGATTTCACACGTATCATAAACAGCTACAAACAAGAACTTTTGGGAAAAATTCCACTTTGACAGGTTCTGGGGCCTTTGTGACCACCTTTTTAGTGGCTATTTCCACACCAAAAAAAGCCCTACAAATCGCAATGGTTATTGGGATGAGCTGAAACCATCCAACGGAAGGTGGAAGTTTCAGCATCTATTTGTTTGATCTTACCAGTACCATCATCTTTGGTGACTGTGTCTTCGCAGTAACCAGTACTTCACCACTTTAGTCACTTTAGGTGATGTTTGGAGTTTAGACATGTTTAGACTAGGTTTGCCAGAAAAGGGTAATCGTCCGAAGCCCTGTCCTTGGCGCTGGCCAACAAACCCGAGAGGGATGCTATCTGAAAACTGGAAGCCTGAGTTCCACGTTTGTTCTTGTCCTCCTCCATGCGAAGTTTCTGCAGGTTGAGCAGATCCTGATGGCTGTCCCTTGGAGTTGTCTTGTCATTGAAGGTCTCCCGAAACGCGTCCAAGACATCACAGCGCAGGGTATTCACCAACACGGGATCCGCCAACTCAGCGTCCTTCAGAGACTCCTTCATGGCGTGGAGACTCATCCGTGGCCGGCTCACCTGCCCAACCTGCCCAACCTGCCCATCCTGCCCCAGGCATTCGTTTGCCGTCTTCAACCGCTGGGAGATGTTCTCCAAAAACTCCTCCAGGTGCTTAATCACACGGTGCCAGGTGGCCTTGTTCTGGAACAACCACTGCCTTCGGGCTGGCAATGGGGTGACATAGCTGTTACATTTTGCGACGTCAACATGATTTGTAATCATTTGTATGGGCTGGATACACCCCGACGGATTAAACTCCGCTTCAGCAACTACGCTTCAGCAACCAAACCCACGTCGACGCATCCCATGCTACCTCATACTACCTGGTTCGGATTTGTTTGATTTCGCACTCTGCAGAAAGATTCATGCCAAAACCGGACTTTGAGCATGCTCCAGACCGTTGGGCGAGATTGATTGATTGGCAATGCAAGTGCAATATCTTCTTATGAGATCACACTTTCAAGATCTTTCAAGCCTATGCAGAAGCAGAACATGAATCCGCAATGGGTTACCTGTCGTGGTCACACAATATCCATCCAGCCTGATGCTCAACAAATCCATCGTGCAGTTCAGGACGTTGGCGTCTTTGACTTTGGTTTCTTCCTCCTCCTGCACAGGACATCGCATCTCAAAACCTTCCCAAATTCCCAAACGGAAGCAGACCTCCCACATAAAAAAAGGGTTGAAATTGTGTGTAAAGTGCCCTTGCAATGGAAATTTGACCCTGGTGTTCCTCGTCAAATTGCGTCTTTCCCTGTGCAGGGATGTCACCACAAGGGGGGCTTCACAACAACTTCAAACTGAAACTTATGAGCTAAAAGGCTCAAGCAAAGAAGCGGAACATTGGAGGACAACCATTTTTCAATCATTTTTCCATTCAAATCAAAAAACACGCACCGAGACCGAGACCAACAATTAGGATCAACTAGGTACATGTCCAGGAATTGAACACCCATCCGACAATCCACTGAATGTATGGAAAGCCAACCAATATCCACCAGTTTGGGTTGGAGTTAGAATATCATTGAGAAAGTTGTTTGCTTGCATCAATTTTGGTTCATTGCATTCCTCACAAAAAATGAATTGATCAAACTGTATCACGGCTCCGTACAGCTCTAAGTGTTTTTGGTGTTGTTCTCTTTTGCTGCCGAATTGGCGCCCAAATTTTGTCATGTGAGGCTCATACTGTGCCTCTCCATCAAATAATGTTGACTCATGTTGACTCTATTTTTAAAAAATTACATGGACCTTTAGATCGACAATCGTATAGAAATAGTACTAAGTACATCTAAGTACTATGTACTGCTCTAACAACAAAAACTACAGTGGCATCGAAATAATTGGAGCGCACCTGGTAGCCCTCTTTCCGCAGCACCCGCAAGGAGCTCTCACTGCGTGGGGCTGGGAGCTTGGCGGGCGATTCCGCCTGGTCCTACACAACAGGCAGTTGCCAAAGGTGTTGATTTGAGCATCCAAAACTGAGATTTAAGATGATTCAAGCATCAAGAACAGGGATTTAATCTGATTCATCCAAAAATTGGATCTATATTATAGTATCACAAGAAAAATGCCTCTGGTATATAAGTTCACTGGGGACAAAGAAGATCAAGAAGTGGGTCTGGGGGGTTAGGAATGGTGAGAATTGGGATTGCTTCATTGCGAAAGTTCATAGGAAACCATGGTTGTTACTAGAAAATAACAGGTCTTTCCTGCAAATGTTCCCCTTCATCCAATTCTAGGATGGTCAGGAAAACCTACAACATGTGGGGGGAACAGGAACGCAGCAAAAAAAAAATGTGGAAACATGCCAGAAAAAAATGGGGTAAAAAACAACTAAGAACTACATATCTACAGCGAGAGGGGGTGTCACCAAGAGGCCGAAATCAATGGATGTTCAAGTGGTCATGACTACATGCCTGTTTGAGGAAGCTGGGAAGCAACCCTTGCATACCATGATCAAACATGGATCAACATCAAGTAACTGCATGGATAATACCCCTTTGCTCTCGGGACACTATAGTTACTATAGTTTCTCAATGTTTCTCCACGATCAAATGGCAGATTGTCTCCCAATTTCCACAGCGCCTCCGACTCGATGGTCGACAAGCAAATCAGCACGCTTCGCATGAAATATCTGATGTACGCAATGAGTTTTTCCATATTCTCGAACAGCGAAATCCTCATGTGCCCCACTGATCCCCGGTGGTTTTGGGTGGATTTGCTGGTGGAGTTTGGCAAATGTCCGGGGATGGTGGTGATTGGTCTGCAACTTTCCCAATGCCAAGAAAAATTGGCATATGTTCAGACTTTTCGGAACAGGTTTCCTCCTTTCGATATCTTTGGATCACAAGAAAGGTCTAGTAGAGTCTAGAGTGACTGTCTCAAGTAGTTCAAGTTTCATACTCTCAGTACTCTCTTTGGCATCTTGCTCCAGCAGCAGGCCAGATTCAGCCTCCCAGAAGGGCAAGTGAGGTGGTCGAAGCCGCCAGACTGACACCTTCGAGGGGTCAAAAATGTGGGATCACTGATCTGCTGCTCCCCGGTGCTCCCAGTGCTCCCCATAGGGGTCTCCCCACTCGCCTGTTCCCATTTGAAGGAAATCACAAAGCCAGGCCGTTCGGGTGAGCCGCAGCACAGAACGTGTTCGCGGAAGGAGTGGGGGCATGGTGGAAAGTCGTCTCCAGCAGCCAGGGGAGAATATTCCAGATTCGTGTTGTGCCTGAAGTGGGAGTAAATGAAGACAAACGACGGCAGGAATGCATCGGAATGCTGGCTTTAGAGTCAACACCATTGAAACTGACCTGATTCTGTGATGTTGCTGAAAATTTGGATTGTGGCATTGCATAATTTAGAGCTTGGTATGCTGGATCCTTTGGAACAAAACTCAGTTCGAAGTTCCTTGAAGTTCGCAGTCAGGGAAAAATCTGCAGTGATCCGCAATGGCATCCCATGCTTGCCAGGTATATTAGCTAGTCCTTCAACTGGGTTTCCACCCCACTTCTAAGTAGAATTGGCAATGAATTGGCCATCATGGAACTCCCGCAGCAAACGGATGTTTGCAGCTCCAATGAGTATTGCACGTCTGGTTGGTGGTTCAATCCATCCAAAAAACGCTCGTCAATTGAGATCATCGTCCCTTTTTGGGCATGAAGGAGGGTATACACAGACATCACCACCGACCAAACTCGACATCCTCACTCATGATCTTGTCAAGTGCTCACGGGTATGGTCCCGCAATTGGGTATGAAAAAACAAATCAAATTGACGTAGTTGGCTCAAATTCAGGGGGGGAAGTACCAAAGGACCCACAAGAGTTGGTCATGTATGGGTTGGGGTCGGATGCAAACAGATTGCCCCACTCACTACCTTGTGTTGGATCCATTTTGAATGAGCAGCTGTGGCTCCCACTATGTCTAATTCATCCAAGGTACAACAAAATCTCCAGAAATTTGGCCATGGAATGCCATCCGGCAGACTCACTCAAAGCGCTGCGGGGTGTCACCTGCCGCCCCCTCTGCCCGCAGTTGCGGCAGAAACGCCACATCCTGAGAGCCCCGGAGTTCTCCAAGGCCGAAACAAGATGCAGCCCACGAATCCGAATGCAGTCACGTAAAACACGATATTGAAACAAGTTGTTTTTTACAGTTTTGTACATTTTTCCCTACCGTACCAGTGCGCTGTAGACTGTGGAACGTGAAAAGGGGTGAATTGTAAAGTTTGGGGTGTGAGAAAGTGGAGTGCTGAGTGGGGGAATGTAGTGTGTAGAGTGTGTACAGTGTAGTGTCGGGTGGAAAGTGTGAAGTGTAGAGTGTGGAGTGCAAAGTATAAAGTGGAAAGTGTAGAGTGTGAAGTGTGGAGTGTAAAATGTGAAGTGTGGAGTGTACAGCGTGGAGTATGGAGTGTAAAGTATAAAGTGTAGAGTGCGGAATGCGGAGTGTAAAGTGTGAAGTGTGGAGGCTAGAGTGTGGAGTGTAAAGTGTGGAGTGTGGAGTGCCAAGTGCAAATCGTGAAGTGTAAAGTGTAGTGTGGAGTGTAGAGTGCGAAGTGTACTGTGCACAGTGGAGTCAAAGTGTCAAGTGTAGAGTGTGGAGTGTAAAGAGTAAAGTGTAGAGTGCGGAGTGTAAAGTGTACAGTGTGGAGTGTGGAGTGTAAAGTGTGGAGTGTGGAGTGTGGAGTGTGGAGTGTGGAGCGTAAAGTGTGGAGTGTGAAGTGTGGAGTGTAAAGTGTAGAGTCTAGAGTGTGGAGTATAGCGTGTCAAGTGTCAAGTGTGAAGTGTAAAGTGTAAAGTGTGAGAGAGTGTAGCGTGTAGAGTGTGGAGGGTAAAGTGTGAAGTGTAGAGTGTAAAGCATAAAGTGTAGAGTGTGGAGTGGGGAGTGTAGAGTGCGGAGTGTAAAGTGTGGAGTGTGGAGTGCCAAGTGTAAACCGTGAAGTGTAAAGTGCAGAGTATAAAGCGTGGAGTGTGGAGTGTGGATTGTGAAGTGTAGAGTGCGGAGTGTGGGCAGCAAAGTGTGGAGTGTATAGAGTAGAGTTTAAAGTGTGGAGTGTAAAGTGCGGAGTGTCCCAAATAGCGCGCCTGACGCAAAATGACATTCCACGCACCGCTTGCCACGCAAAATGACACTCTCACAATTTCCCACGCCTGCTACGCAATTTGCACGTTGTCACCACTTGACGCAGCCCTGACATTGCAATTCGCGCAAAACGCGCAACACGACACGTGCTGCCCCTGCCACGCAAAATGATGATGGAGGTCTCCAAAGTGCTGTGCCTGCCACGAAAAAATGCAAGTCATGTTTTGAAAACCTTGCACAAGTATTGCGCCTGTCACACGAAACGACTTTCGACACGTTGTGAATGTCACGTGCCAGGCGAAACCAAGCTACGCGACATTTGAAACCTCCAAAAGTGACCGCTGTTTGCAGAACTCGCCAGAGGCACGGCCATAGCGACCTTGCGCGGACGGTTGCGAACGGTTGCGAACGGTTGCGAACGGTTGCGAATGGTTGTGAACGGTTGCCGACGCAAACGCAACTTCTAACGAACACACCTTCAACCCCAGACCCCTCGAGTGAAACGGGGACCCTTGCTACGCATTCGGAAAAAGATTGAGCAAGCAACAGGAGAGGGGAACTCAACCAACATGAGTGGGAGATTGAAGTGGTTTCAGCAACTCCTTTGATGGACGAAACTGTGGCAAACAGATGTCAGAAAACCGCATATGCAAACCCGGTTGATCTTGGTGACCCCCCCATCGTTTTGTCTGTCAGATCCCAATTCTTGACACTCTTGAATCACCATTGGGCTTTCAAGCTTTCACTAATCTCAGGATATTTGGGATACCGGGATACCTTTTGAAGTCCGAGACTCTCCAAGGTCAAACCACTTTGACGTGACTCCTTTTCAGAGTGCTCCGCATCCCGACCATCTGCTGGCTTATCTTTGGACAGCAAGGACCAGCGTGTGATGGCACCGCCTTCGGAGCTTCGCAGTTCCTCGGAAACCAAAAAATGAGATAACTTTGCACTCAAAGAAAATGGAGGCCAAGCCCCACCAAATGAGAAAACGGACATTAGTCGAATGGCATCGCAATTTTGTATCTCCATGCAGCCTTGCGAGTCAATCATCTGAAGTTCAAGAGCACAGCCATCACCAAAGAATAGAACAACAACTCGATGTCTACTTGTGTCCAAGGAAATTTGATTGGCTTGTTTTGCCCCATGTTTTCTTGTTGGTTACGGTAAACCCAACAACCTGAGAAGGGGTGGAACGAAAGCCAGCGCTTGCTTTTTGACTCGCGCGGGGGCGCGTGAAACTCCACCTCATCCATGTGGCATGGCTCAAACATGAAGCGCCCCAACATCAACAATTGCTATCGGGTCATAAGTTTCCAATCATTACATTTAGGGTAAACTCCACGATTTTGTAACTTCTATATCCAAATATGTTTCCTACAATGTACTGCGGCATTGTGAAAAGTTCTATCTCAAGTTCCGTAAATCCGCCTTTGGTTGCTCCCACCTATTGTAGATAAATAATACCCGCTTTTTTGTGTGAACAGTGGTCATGTGACCTCTCAAAGTCTAAATTGGTTTCTCCCCAGAATCGTGGTCCATGCTTCTCCGCGAAGTTCCGCAACATTTTGGCCGTACGGTGAGAAATCAAAACATAGCTCTACTCGCAAAATGGGCAGTGCAAACCCAAGACAATATTATAACATATGTAAGAAATGGTATAAGAACGAATAAAAATCGAGGAAAACAATGCAAAACCCACGGGAAATATAGAACAGTGGCGAACATGCAGTCCAAATCAAAAGTATATATATTTAGGCCATTTACAGACCTGGGTACCCCCCCCCACCCCCCAAGGGTCTGGAAAATAGGTATTTTACAGGAAATGTCGCGGAATAGCATCATCCCTGACATCGATAGAGATAATTCTTTCACTCTATTTTTCCAGCATGTTTACTGCATCGTCATAGTTTGTTCCTATCAGTCGCTCCGGTTTCCTCCATGTTCCAACAGATTTTGCACCCTTTATTCTGGTTGTTATCACATTTTCCTGCCAGGTTGTTATCACATTTTCCTTCACTGTATCTTTCCAGCATTTTCCAGTGGATTTTGCACGATTTCCTCTGATTGTTATCATGTTTTCCTGCAGTTTCTATATCCTCTTCGTGGGTTTTAAGTCTATTCATGCATTTTTAATCTATGTTTCCAAGATTTTTACCCGTCTCCTTTTTGCACCATTTCCTCTGGCTTGCTGCATTTTCAATGTATGTTTCCAAGAGTTTTACCCGTCTCCTTCATTTTCCGATCGTTTTTGCACCATTTCCTCTGGTTGTTATCGCATTTTCCTGCACTTTCACTGTCTTTTTCCAACATGTTTACAGCATCGTCATAGTTTGTTCCTAGCAGTCACTCCGGTTTCCTCCATGTTCCAACAGATTTTGCATGGTTTGTTCCTAGCATTTTCCTCTGATCGTTATCATGTTTTCCTCAAGTTTCATTGTATTTTCCAATACATCCTCTTCGTGGGTTTTCAATATGTTTTGTCCAGCATTTTTTTACTACATGTTTCCTATCATTTTCACCTCTTTCCTCCATAGGTTTTTACACCATTTCCTCTGGTTTCCTGCATTTTCATACCTTTTCAATATTAACATTAATCCAAGAGTTTTACCTGTCTCCCTCATTTTCCGATCCTTTTTGCACCATTTCCTCTCGTTGTTATCACATTTTCCTGCACTTTCACTGTATTTTTTCCAGCATGTTTACTGCATCGTCATGGTTTGCGCCTAGCATTCGCTCCGGTTTCCTCCATTTTCCCAGGGATTTTCCATGGTTTGTTCCTAGCATTCGCTGCGTTTTCGTCCGTTTTCCAGGGGATTTTGTACGATTTCCTCTGATCGTTATCATGTTTTCCTGCAGTTTCATTGTATTTTCCAATACATCCTCATGGTCTCTCCGGCCACCAAAAAGGCGGACCTAGGGGGGAATCGATACCCCACCGTCAGCAAATTACCTAGTGGTACATAATCCAGCAAAATGCTCCGTTTTCTCACCCTCAACACAGGGGCACGACGAGATTTCGTTCCCTTTCGGCAACCACCCCCCCCCCACACCCCCTATTCTCACTTCGTTCGCAAACAGCAACTAGCCAGCTAGCTGGCTTTCGTAATATACTATACCGAACCTTTCCCCATTTTTATCATTGGCTTCATCACATTGCCCCCATATTGTTTCATGGTTGGAATCCTCGTGGGCCCCGGGGGGTCCCCAGTCTGCGTCTGGGTAGGTTCGAATATTTCACTAACCTGAATTCAGTCCATTTGGAGATGATTTCCCTTATTCTTCCATGATTCCAGGGAGAACAGTGAGGTCGTTGTAATTTACCGAGTCACTGGCTCCAGCGACCGCGCGCGGCCGCGTTCGCTCTGCTCGTCACGGAGGTCCATGAGTTCCACCACCAAACCTTGGTCCAACGTGAAAAAAATAGGGATAGCCTCTAGGAACGGGGTAATCATGGGAAATAGTGGTGATTAATGGCGATTAATGTTTTCTTGAATTGTATGAATGATGGTTGTTAATGGTTATTGATGGACCAATAAATGGAGATTTATAGCTGGGGAAATCATCGAACCAAATGGTGGATTTTCCAGCAAGCCATGTTTGATTAACAGGGGTATCAGAACCAACTATTATAGGGCTTAATATGGATACCCCAAACCCAACCACAAGAGGGATATCCATATTTGGGACATAGTTGAAATTGATATCCCTATATAAATCTATAGTTGGGAGATATCCCTATAGTATATTGGGTGATAATGGGATAGTGGGATCTATGATTTTGGATGTCTGAAAATGGGGTACACCCATAGACTTGCATCGATGAGAACATATCAGAAAATGATGATTAACCGTGGGATCTGGTGTACCTTATTCTTAGACAAACCCACGAACCCACGAACCCAGTGATATATCTGGCTAATGTATAAGAATTCATCACCCTGGAAAGTTCAGTCCACAACTGGAGTCAGGGTACCTTACTGGCCATCACTTCCAGTGACGTTGTGGTGATGTCACTGATGTCATTATAATTTATTCTGATTTATGGATGCAATATGTATACTGTAATGTGTGTTTATAAAGACAAAATGTGGTGAAGAGAATAGCAAAGATACAAGACAAATGGTCGGGGATGTCCATCATGTGTGTTGTCGCGGACGTGTAAATATACTGTATGTAGATATTTGCACAATATCATACAACAGAATACGGGTGCGCTATGTGTACGTGTGCATATGTATGTGTATATCTTAACAACAATATGTTGATATCGTTGTGTATAAATAATTGTTATGTGTATTTATTATATATAATATAATATAATGTAATATACTATTTTAATTACATTACATTACATTATATTATGTCATGTGCTGATATATTATGTTATATTAGATTTTACTATATCATAGTAAATTCTATTATGTTATATAATATTATACTATACTACATTATATTATAGTATACTAAATTATATAATATATTATGTTATATTAAATAATACAATATTATATCATATTATATCATATTATATCATATTATATCATATTATATCATATTATATCATATTATATCATATTGTAAATATATATTATTATATTAAATAATATGTTAGATTATATTATATTACATTATATTGTATTATATTGTAAAATATTATATT